>OOFC01048794.1:8486-44739 GCA_900323345.1 Pseudochromis fuscus
TGTACATTGCTAGAGCTGTATTAATGACAGAAAATATTGATGTTTTATCATTTATTCATGCCAATTGTACTAACGACATTCATTGTATTTTTCCTTTCTGTTTAGACCACACACACACACACACACACACACACACAGTCTAAGTGCAATAAAGTTGCTGCAACAATTCTCTGGCCGGAATTAATCCATAGTGGTCACATCCCTAATCGAATCACCTTCCCATACTTTACACCCTGTTTGACCTGTTCTGTTTTTTTCCCTTAGCTTGGGTGTCAGCACCAGCTTCCCTGTGCAGGGTTGGCCCGGTGCTGCACCCTTTTATGTTTGGCTGGTCTGCCATGGTCCATGTTTGCTTTGATTATTTTTGGGCATGAGGTGGTGAAGGGTTTATATTTTTCTCCTTCAGTAAAAAGTTGCCTAAATCCAACTTAGCAAAACAAAAAACAGGAAGAAGAAAAATTTCAAAACTAAATAGAAAGTTTGAATCCTTCACATTGTCTCCCGTGTCCTTTATAAATATGTTTACTCATTTTATGAGTCTTAACAATGAATGACGTTCAGACCTGGTGATTTAAAAGGAAACAACTCATTGTGCATAGTGCACCTTGTTCCCTCCGTACGTTAGTTCTGTGAGTAAAGAAAAGTTTGTTCAATACTTTTACAGCTAACAAAAGACATGCATTTAAAAACTTTATTCGGCCTTCTTCCAACAGAAAATAGATCCATTGTTTAGTGTCCTTAGTTATGGATTTTAAAACAGGTGTGCATCACTGGCCTTCTGGATATTTGAATGAAATGTACAATTGTAAGCATCTACTTACTGAAGGTTAGGAAAGGAAACAAAAACCTTGTGAGCACACAGATGAGGATGAGTGCCATTCAAGCTATATACGACTAAGACAGTACAGACATTCACATAATGACAAAGCCCTCACCAATATGTTCATCTCAGTTCCCAACAGAATGTCTTAGGAGTTTAACATGATGTACTTGTTAAACTCCTACAACTGAATGAACTAATCTAAAAAACAGCCTTTTTAAATGGCAGTCTGGACAGTAGGACAGAAAGGGAGGGCTATAAAAACAATACATTAACCCTTTTGGCACGGCTGTCGACTGTAGTCAACAAGTAGTCTAACTAGCCTCCAATGGAGGAATTGTGTATGGACGTGTCATGGCATGTGCTTGTGTTTATTTATTAATGCAAATTTACCCAAATGAAAGCAGCTTCCATGAGACCCAGCAGTAGGGATGGGTATCATTAGGATTTTTATGAATCCAATTCCCATTTGGGTTTTGCTTATTGATTCCAGTTCCTAACGATTTCTTATTTGGATTCCACAAACATAAAACCTGTCTTGTAGCTTGGCTCTATTATTCAAACATTACAAGATCACTGACTCAGTTTATCAAGACAGTTTCAAAACTGGTAGTTAGCTTGATATGTGCAGTCTCTATGCAAACTGATAGCACAGCACAGAGCGCTTGATTACGATCGCCAGTTATTCTGTCACCTCATGTATCTAACGGGCACAGACACGCACCAAGCTTTCACTTTTACTTTGAAAACACGACTGGGCGCGCTCTATAGAATCACCTGTGTGTCTGTTTCTTCATGCATCAAATGCGCACAAACCCGCACCAGATTCACGAAAAATATGACGTTTATTTATTCTTTTAATCGTAACTCTGGATTGACTTGGTCGATCAACACAGTTCCAAATCTGGTAGTTTGACATCTGCACTTTTGACACAAGTTGAACCTGTCAGAGATAGGTGGGAGGAAGCAGGACCCAAATAAAAGGAGGAAACAAAAAGCGCTGCACCAAAACACAGCAGGAAAAATACAAACACAAACTAAAATCCAAAACACTAGAAAACTAGAAGAACTAAAACAAGAGGAAACTGGAAAAACAGAAACCTACTAAAACTCTAGAAAAACCAAAACTACTGGAAAAAACTCAAAACTTCCAAAACCCAAGAACAAAACCCAAAAGCAGTAGAAAAAACCAAACCCAAGAGTTAGACAACAAGCAATCAACAATCAACACAGGTGTGAACAACAGGAAACAAGAACACAAGAGACGAGACTCAAAATAAAACAGGAAGTGACAAAACAGAAAACACTGAAAACATGCAGGACATGAAACACCAAACTAAAAGAACATGACACACAGAACAATCACCAGAATATAATAAATCACAAAACTAAATACAAGAACCCAGGGATAACACAAACTAGACACACATATCCTGACAGAACCGGTGATTCTGCGAGGCTGTGTATTGCTGCTACATTACTGTAAATCTGCCACGTGAGTTGAACACGTGGACGTGTCCAGGGACTGGACGGAGTTAATTTCCCACATGTGTTGCATTTTCCACATTCGTTGCTCTCTCTACTAAAATAAAGCCACACTTTCGACCCCTTTCCCCGGTTCACTTCCAGTTGCCATGCGTAGTCACATGACACGTTGGATACGTAACAGACAAGTCCTGGCAGATATCTAAAGTCTGTTTGCAGCTGTTGTGTAAAATGAGCGCATCTAGCACCAATAAGTGGAACCGAAATTATAATTTTTTTATGGATACCCGGTACTCACTAAATTTAATTTGGTTCCTACTTGGAACTGAATTTGTGTTTTGACAGTGGTAATGTTTATCTGGCTGGAAGCTTGAGACTGGGAACTTTTCATGTAAATATTATTTGGTGTGGTTGTTCATGATGGTTATAATACTTTTCTCTACATTTATCAACAAATGTACTTCCATTTTGAGTGTTTAATAAACCCTGAAAATTTCATGCAGTTATTTTTATTATTACTGAAAATGACTTTTTGAATATCGACATACAATAATTGAAGTAAATTCTGAAAAATATTCAGTGCTGTATGTACTTATTGAAAACCATGCAGCGCTGAAAGGGTTAAAAAGTAACTAGTCTTCACTGGTCACCTCTTACATGAAAACGTATTTTTCTAGATGTCTAACAAATTAAACTTTAAATATTTAATAACACAATAACATTTACAGGTGAAGGTAAAGGTAACACAGTATTTTTAGTGTGTACTTTTTGTTTAGAAGACCAAATACTCATCTACACTTCAAAATAATGCAGTCTTCTAGGATCATTTAATTGTAATTACACAGTTTGCTTGTGAATGCTAATGCTAATGGGAGACCATAGTGAATGTCAGGTAGAGTTGGAGAGTTTGAGGCTCAGATTGAAGCTTCATCTCGTCTACTTCAAATTCCTCCTCTTGCTTAAACATTCCAGTGGCAGCCATACTGTTTTTTATTTCTAGGCTGGCAGTGTGTGTCTGTGTGTGTCACTGAGTGTTAGCAGTGATAGATGAGGGTGAAGTGTCCAGAGTCTTCATGTTAAAACTAATTACCATACTGTCAGTCAAACTTGTTGACCCTGCTTCAACTCTCCCCTCCTGCTTCCTGCTGCTTCCTTGTTCATCCCCGTCCTCCCACCTTTCATGTCTTCCTACTCTGAAATGCATCTCTGCTGCTTGACCTCTTCCACATCCCTCGTTTCTCTCTTTGTTTGTGCCTGTCTTTCTACATCTTCCTTTGATCGCTGGATTTGTCTTTCTTGTTCTGTGTCTCATTCATTTAATGTAACTCACACGGGCCACTTCTGTTTAGCTGTAAATAACCCACCGCTTCCTGTGTCCCTGTTTTTGCTTTTAGATGTGCCTGTTAGATTTGGGATTTGGGCAAGTTACTAGTAATTAGTAATTAATTACAATTAATTGGAATGAGACTCAACATCTCCAAATCCGTGGCCATGGTTCTCAGTTGGAAAAGGGTGGAGTGTCCTCCAATGGGGGATGAGATCCTGCCCCAAGTGGAGGAGTTCAAGTACTTTGAGGTCTTGTTCAGGGGGAGTGAGGGAAGTATGTAGCCTGAGATCGACAGGCGGATCGGTGCAGCGTCAGCAGTGATGTGGACTCGACACAGATCCGTTGTGGTGAAGAGGGAGCTGAGCCGAAAGGCAAAGCTCTCGATTTACCGGTTGATCTTCGTTCCAACTCTGACCTATTCTGACGAGCTTTGGGTAGTGACTGAAAGAACAAGATCACGGGTACAAGAGACTGAAATGAGCTTCCTCCATAGGATGGCTTTCTCTGTGTTATGAAAAGCCAGATGAGGTGGCTTGGGCATCTAATCAGGATGCCCCCTGGACGCCTCCCTGGTGAGGTGTTCATGGCATGTCCCACCAGTAGGAGACCCCGGGGAAGACCCAGGACACGCTGGAGGGACTATGTCTCTCAGCTGGCCTGGGAACGCCTCGGGATTCCCCGGGAAGAGCTGGATGAAGTGGCCAGGGAGAGGGAAGTCTGGGCTTCCTGCTTAGGCTGCTGCCCCCACGACCCGACCCCGGATAAGAGGAAGAAGATGGATGGATATATTACTAGTTACTTATGTCAAAAAGTAATTTAATTAGTTTCATTACAACATAATGAAGTCATTAATTACTAAGAAATGAAACTTTTTTGCTATTGCCATTGATGCTTCAGCTACATGTGCACACTCATTATTTTGGTGGCGTCTTAGCTCAGTTTGCATGAGATCTATATGCACTTGTTGTTCCTATAGGAAGCAGATTACACTGGGTGGAGCGGGTGACCTGACCAAGACGGCGGTGCTGCGTCTCGGCAGCGCCGGTCATAACGGTCATAGACATAATAAATATTAATAATAATAAAGATTTTTCTCATGTCGATGAGGCGTCTACTCTGTATTCTGTCTATGCGCTTGCTGGCTAGCTTGTGGCACAACCTCCGGGTCACGGAGCCAAAACCCAACAGGTAAATACAGAAAAATACGTTTTCTACGGATGTAATTTAACTTTAATTTTAATTTACAAACACATCTAATTAAATTGGATAACGGATAATGGATAATGAAATAATCTTGCCCGTTTTCCGTTTTTCATTTTGTATTATCACTGGAAAGAAAACGTAAACGGTTTATTGTTCGTTTTTATTTTGAAGTCTCAAAACAAGAAAATGAATGGCCGCGATGTACATGGACCGTACATGGACCTGCAACGTACACAGACCAATTGTATGTCACTATCTGTCGTTTAAATTTTGAATTTTAAAGTGCGCAGGTGAAGCTCGTCTCTGATTGGGTAATGACGTGGGAGCGGGAGAAGCACTCGTTAACAGCTGCAGCTGACGTCACTAACGAGCGGAGAACACGGGAGAAGACTTTTCTTTGTCTTTTCAAAAGTTTTTCTGAGAAATCTACGATCTTCATGTGTGTTTCATGGTCTCCTCTAAGCTGGAGGACCTCCAGGTCAATTAGGATAAACTGACTGTTGCTATGTGGCGGTTTGTCTGTGTGTGTTGGTCCTGTGATGAACTGGTGATCTGTCCAGGGTGGACCCCGCCTCACACCCATCCCCATAGTCATCCTCTCTGTGATTGGGTATTGAAGATACAGATGTGTACTTAGTGATACATATACATACAGTACACTGTCTGGAAAACAAGTATCATCTTCTAAACTGATTCAGTTGAATGAACTTCTTCTCACCACAAACTGTTATGTCTGAAATGCAGAGATAGAGAGGTCCCTTAATTACACAAGGACTTTTTATTAACATGCTTTAACAGCGCTGATGGGCATTCAATGGGACTGATAAGCTTTCAATTTTCCATAAACTTCTTCTTTACAGTTATCTACAGGCCTAGACCTCATGTGGATGATCACACTGTTACAAACAGGAGTTCTTGGGTTGTTGTTTTTTTTGTAAAGCATGAAATGATGCTCCTCGGTTTTAATATGAAGTGATTATTGAATGAAGAGTGGGTGTGATGGATTCCAGTCGATGGAGCTTGACAGCTGCCTCCATAATAAAATGGTACAACTGTAGCTTTCTGTTTTTCAGAGGATATCAGATGTGAGGTTTTTTTGACACACATAGGAAAATACTTTTACAAAATGTATGGAAACTCATTTGCAGATACTCACAAATGTAGAGCCACTCTTCTACATGCATGAAGCTCTGCAGAGGCTCTGTTGCTTCAACCCTAAGACTAAAGCCTACTTTAATTTGGACTAATTTTGTTTGCTGGCCACGAGCCCAGCAGTTGATGAAAGATACTTACATTAGAGACAACACTGCCCAGAACTATAAATTTACATAGCACTATCCCCTCGGTGCATTAGGAGATGGAGGAACAGAGGGGAAAAAAAAAGGACATGAATGGATGGAGAGAGAAGAGGAGAAAGCAGGATTAGGAAAATAGAGAAATAAGAAAAGAGAGTGATGAATAATGAAACAAAAGGGTAAAAAAATACGGGAGAGTGAAACAGACAAAGACAAAGTTCTGCTAAAGTGCTGCTTTAGATTAATGACTCATCCTCCAGAAGTGAGCGAGACACTTTTTGGCTTGCAGTCCAAATGAGGCTGGGTCGTTAATCACCGTGGCAACAGATGAGACAATGGGCATCGATATGACATTGAGCTTTGGAACATTTGCTCGTATTGGAGCCAATCCCCCGTTTTATTGCGCGGGACTGGAGCCAAGTGCCACACAGAATTACTTCAATAGTTTAACAGTAAGTGCACACAAATTGCAGAAGGTGGCCCCCGCTGAGAGTGTGCATATGTACGTGTCTGTGGACTGTGGGCTCCTGTATTTATGAGGAGCTTTACTGTGAAGGCAGGGAGGAAAAGGAAGCCCAGGGTATTTTACTGAAAAAAACAAAACCTTTGGACCAGTTTCTGCTGCAGGGGTCCATGATGCCGCCTCGTCTTCTACTGTCCAAAGGGCATTGCACCAAACCCTGTGATGGTCCTTGCAGGATGTGGACCCACACTGATCCCCATACATTTCATTTTCAGCCGGGTTATGTGGGCTACTCCCCCCCCCACCCTCCACCTAAGCACAGGCTCGGCTCCAGGGATATATCCCCTATTCCAGGCAGGGTAGACTATATATTTTCTGTATTCATAGTTGTCTGTGCCATATGGCGGTCTCACTCTGTGCAATGGGATGAAGACATCAGCCATCCAGAAGGAGCTCAGAGGAGAGTCACTGCTCCTCCACATTGAGAGGAGCCAGCTGAGGAGGTCCATGATCAGGATGATGCCTCCTGGTCGCCCTGCACTGGAGGTTTTCCAGGACAGCACAGAGACTCAGAGGTTGCCCAGGGCCTGCTGGAGGGATTATATCTCCCAGTTGAAGTGGGAGCAGCTGTGGATCCTCAGAAATGAGCTGGAGGAAGTTGGGTGTTGGGTGTCTGGGCTTCCTGCTCGCCCTGCTGCCACCATGGACCAGCAGACCGAGGAGTTTAGAAGGTGGATGGATAGATGGATGAAAACCTTTAAACAGCTGACAATTAAACACAGGAGCTAGAATTTAATGATGTAAATTTTGAGGAATGGTTCCCTAAACCTTGGCAAATCCTTAGAAAAACAAACACACCCAACCCTTAATACAGTACATCAAATCCATGGTTCAGTATGGCTCAGAGTTTACTGAGGTTCACTCTTGAGCATAATATAAATCAAATTTAAAACGACCATTAACACAAGTACAAGATATGAATCATTAAACCCATCAGCACAGTTTCAGATGTCGTCTCTTTTATTAAACAATGAGGAGCAGCCTTATCCTCTTGAGACCCTATGTCCATATACGTGGACATTACATTTTAGATTTTCTACAGTGTATACTTCGTGTTTCTTAACAAAAAGCAGTCATCCTCATTTGTGGACACTATATCTAACCCTATTGTCTTTGTTCGTGGACACCCCTATTCTTCCTTTAAGTGGTAGTGAAAGCACAATACATCAATTCATGTATTATTACTACTGCTATTACTACTCTCTGTTCAAAGACAATGCTTAATTTTTAGACTTATCAGGACCCAATAATCCCAAAAAGCGAGGAAAAAATGAATAATGCATGGCAAACAAAAGCTCGGGTCTCAGGAGGTCACACAAATGAGCTTTACTGAGACTGAACTGGACAGAAGTGACTTGATCACAGGAGATACTAAACAGAAGTCACATACCAATCATCTGCTTTGTGTGTTGCTATATATGATATAATACTGTTTGGTTGGTGGGCTCAAACTCAGATATTTCAGATTGTGCTGAGAATGCATCAACATTTCTTTCAACTGTGAACGGTGATATGATGAATCCTGCAGGACCCCGGGGTGCTGCTTCCTCTCCGTCAACAACAGTTTCCATTTCCACTGTGTATTCAGAACCCAATTTAGCTTTTTCTACAACGCTAGCACAGATCTCCAGTGTTGTCAGAATTAAAAAGACATCAATGTGCCACTGCTGCACTGAGGAAAACGTCTCTAGCGCATGAAGCTTCTCCAGTTTATTTCCAAACAGCTCCACCAATAATCTCTGGAAAGCAGACCCATGAGGGCGGTGAGAAAAAACCAAAATTTAAAATAAAACACGTTGTTCTCATGTGATCCACTGTCAGTATAAAATTATAGCTGCTTGAAGTGAGCCAAGGTACTGTCTTCTCTTGTAAAAAGCTAAAGATACATACACATTTGTTACTGTACTAGTGTAATTTGTTATATATCTATTAGGGGGTGGGACTAATTAATGTGTTAATTACTATTAATTAATAACAAAGAAATTAACATGTTAAAAAAATAAACTTATTTAATCACAGTTTGCATTTCAAACACTGCAGAACATTTTTCAGGGCACGATGTCCTGCTACACTGATTACACTGATGCACACGACAGAGCTAATGGCTAACGGCTAACAACATGGAGGAATCAGATGAATTTAAGCCTGTCACATGACCATTTATGTCTGGTTGTTTTACCCGAAGAAAGAAGTAGAAATTGCACTTCAAGTTGAATTGTTTTTTTGTTTGTTTGTTTTTTTTTACTATTTAAAGTGAATACTGTCCTAAAAAAAGTACGTAGAGTACTTAAAATTGCACTTTAACTTTATCTATTTATTGTTCTACTGTTGTGAATTAAAATGCAATTAAATGCATTTTTCCAGACATTAAAATAGAGTTTACAATATTCATGTCTGTGTCTATGAATTGATTCAGTCATCCAATGAAGTCCATTCAAATTAAAAAATGTTGTTTTTTGGGGCAAATATTGTGATGTGATTAAGATGCGATTAATCGAGATTAATTAATTACAGAGCCTCTAATTAATTAGATTATTTTTCTTAATCAAGTCCCACCCTGAATCTGTATATCACGTTTGTAGAGCTTTTGTCGACCATTTCTACTTGGGTTAGAGTTTAGAAAATATATTTAAATGACATAAAGTGGAGGTTTATAGTTAATATATAATAAATAATAATGGAGGAAGTGAATGTGATCAGTCGAGCTTTATATCATATAAATTATTTAATATATAAGGTGATAGGGTTATTAGAGGGTGAATCCTGGTGCTGGATGATGTCAGGGGTGACATTTAGGACACTGTGCCAGGTATCCCAGTCCCAGAGGAGACAACCGGACAAGGTAACCTCGAAGTAGTGACTGATCGAGATGACTTCGGCTGACGTCACAAAATGGCCGCCTAGGGAAGCTGTGACACCAAATGAATGAATGCGGTGAACGCCTGCCTCCACCCCATCGCACCACAAAAGCTGAGCAGTCATTATCATCCTCCTGATCCTGTTTTCTCGTTGAAAACCTGCACAAAGACAAAAATAATCCTAAAATGTATTTGTGCAAAAACAACTGACTTCTGTGTTTTATTAGAAGTAAATCAAAGCAGATGCAGCAGTGGTAAGTCAGTGGTGGTAGGCTGTCGGGCCCGGGGGGTAAATCCTCCGTCTTCACTGTTTTAATGTTCAACACGCATCATATTCTGCTTTTACTCTTGGTGTACATTCATTATTTATCTGCCTGGTTTTGGTAGATATCCAATTATCAGATTTTGGAGCACAGAGTCGGTGAGTCGCTCCAGACTTGTACCTGCAGGCAAACCTCAAACACATTGCAGCAAATCACTGAGAGAGATTTGCTCCTGACCCTGGAACACTCATACAAGATGTCGATTTCACCCTCCCCGATGTATACACAAGCTCACACACAGAAAAAATATCCATCTTATTAGAGTGTTATCATCAAAGCTAAAGGCTGAATACAAATCCAGTTCCTGGCCTCTGAAGCTCAACATGTGGGAGGATTGAGGTTTTTTTTTTAAAACACCTCTTTTTACCTGAGGTTCCTATGATTCGATGACGGTACATATGCTAGTGATCTTTTTCTCTGACTACACATTAAGTACCTGAACATCAGTCATCAGTCTTAGGCCCTGTTCACACAGAAACAAAAACAATAACATTTAAAACATTTAGCCTAAACCAGGAAGTATGTGTGCGTCCACAGGAAGACATGGAAGACGCTGTAGTAAATATGCCGGGTCTGTATGTGGTGCTGTAATGCTGCCATAGAAACACACCAAAACAGAGAAGAAGACACGGCATAAGAGCTTTAAACTTGTGAGAGGTAAAAACAACACACAACAATACACACTTGTTCATAGTAGTTGTACAGTTTCAGATATTTTTGCTGTAAAAGGCGAAACAGACCCAGTAGCTGCTGCAGTAGCACTGATGCAACGCTGTATTCAGCCATTGTTACTGCTGTTGTCGGGGTTGTGCATGTGGGTTAAAGGAGAGGTGGGGCTACTGCAGCATCATTTCAGGGGAACGCCATGGGCCAAGGTAGATGGACCGAGGATGAAGTTAGTTGTCTCTGCCAACTTATGGGAGCCCACGAGGGCAGCAGGGACCTTTACAGCATCGCCTCGGCCACTCCCCCGAGGTTCTCGGTCAAACAGATCAAAGAAAAGTGCAGGGATAGCCAGAAAGCTGGCCCCAAGCCAAATCCAGTGACGCCTATCGACATGGTTGACATCAGCGAGTTCAATAGGGAACTGGAGCCCGCCCCAACAGTTGACCTGGCCTGTGGCAGTCTGGGAGCAATGCTGCCTGGGGCAGTTCGGTGACCTGCCAGCTGCACACAACCAACCCCTATACCTGCCTTTTATACCCGAGGAGGCACTCACTGTGGTCAGGCGCATCAAATAGGACAGTGCACCGGGGCTGGAAGAAGTCAACAGGGGAGATGTGCTCCAGTGGGACAGCAAAAGGGTCAAGGTGGCACACCTGTTCGACGCCATATTGTTGAGTGCGCGGCTGCCACGGGGCCTCAAAACTAGCAGGACAATGCTGGTTCCTAAAACAGGTGACCCAGTAACCCTTCCAACCCTGGAACACTGGCGACCGATCACTATTGGTCCCGTGCTGCTCCGAGCCTTCTCGGGAGAGCTCAGCAAGCGCTTGGCGGAGGCCCGTCCGGTCCAACCCAACCAAAAGGGGTTCATAGAGTCTCCCAGATGCTCCGAGAACCTTGTGGTACTTGAAGGGCTCATCAAGAAGAGCAAGCGGGCCCTGTCAACTCTCGCCATAGTCTCTGACGACTTCACAAAGGTGTTCGACACTGTGTTGAAACGGTTTATTTTATTGTTCCTCCTGGCCTCTAGAGGGCAGAGTTGTTGCATTTATGTTTGTCCAGTAATAGATTATCCTCAAAAAAGCATGTGACGGGAAATTCCTTTTTCCATGTGTCAGCGAATTATGATGGTGAATCACCTCCATCTTTAACCTTGGAGTGGCAATAAGCGTAAGTATGAATGTTCTGTATTATTATTAGAGTTTATGTTATTAAGAAATGTGATTCATTTGTAACATTTGGATAGTTTAGTTAACAGGTATGATAGCATGTTGGAGGTCATTTTTATCGTACGTGCTGTGTACTTTATTCAAGCTGTTTTGTTTTGAAATCAATGTCTTTCAATGTTTGTGTTTCATTTCAGTTTCACACTTTCGTGTAATAAATCTGTCCGACTACACTTGCCTGTTCCGTGGAGGTTAACACACAAAGGAGTTTAGCTGGCTGTGAAACTCAACAGGAGTCAGAGGAGTCAGGTGGTCAGCGACTCCTGGCACTGCATGCACCGAAACCTGCAGATCCTGGAAAGGTTTTCTGGGATGATGGGGCTCCTGGTGAACCCAAGCAAATGCAACAGGTTCCTGATTGGCAGGAGCGGCCAAAGCTACACGACCAACAATTGCAAGGTGTGGGTTCTCCAAGGGTCTGTGATCCACATGGTTGGACCCCAAGAGCAGGTGCAGTATCTCGGACTCCACCTGCAAGAGCATCCTGAAAGTACCCATCAGGGAAACGATTGGAGACTACACCAGCAGAATCGCGGTCACCAAGCTCCAGCCCTCCCAAAAGCTTGAGCTCCTCAAGACCTACGCTCTGCCCCCGATAACATACGCAGCTGACACCAGCATGGTGAACCAGGCACTACTAAAAGAGTGCAACTGGGACATCTGCACTGGAGTCAAGAGCTGTCTGCACCTTGAGCCCTTCACGGCGGACAGAGTGCTGTACGCCAGCACCTGTGATGATGGGCTGGGCCTGGTCAAGTTGGCGTCGCATGTCCCATCCATCCAAGTGGGTAGGCTTCTCACGCGATACAACCTGGAGAACCCATGCATGAGATCGCTGGCCGGGGCAGTCTCCCCACAACGTCTGATCTGGCAGGTGTGGAAGGAAGCCGGGGGGAGTTAGTAAGGGGTGAGGAGGACGGCCTGGGAAACGTGTCGTCTCTGAGCCTCAAGGAAGTATCTATGGAAGCGTGGAGGAGGCGTGAGCTCGTCAGTTGGAGCAGGCTCAGAACTACGGGAGCTGGAGTAGAGAACTTCTTCAATGATGAAATCAGCAACAACTGGGTCCTCCCTAGGTGGGCGCAGTGCAGGGCATGCGTGAGTCCAAACGCACCCTTGCACTAAAGCTCCGCACCTGCACAGTGCCCACCCTCTCCGTGTACCGCCTCGTGAGCAGTGCCGACTCGCAATGTAGACTGTGCTGCGTAGACAAGGAGACCGTGCGCCACATTGTTGGCTGCTGCGTCACCCTCCGCAGGAACCGCATGAGAAGCCACAACCGCGTCTGCGAATTCCTGGCCGCTGAGTTTTCATCTCATGGCTGGATGATCACAAGTGAGTGCAGGCTGTGCACAGAAGCGGGGGTAGTGCTTGTCCCGGACATCGTCATGGTCAGGGGAGAGGTGGCCATGGTCATGGATATCATTGTCCAATTTGAGGCGGACCTCGCCACCTTGCTGGAGGTGGTCAAAGAAAAAGTCAAAAAGTGCTCAGTGCTCCAGGCCGCCCTCAAGGACACCTTCCCAGCGGTGAGGTGAGTCAGTGTGTGCGGCTTCCCAATGGGAGCCAGAGGGAAGTGGCACCCTGGCAACATTGCAGTCCTCAAGGAGACAGGTCTCAGTCCCGCCAGAATTAAGAGGGTGGTCAACATCTTGAGCAAGACTCTGCTCTACATAGTGGACTTGATCAAGGCCTTCCACAAGCTCACCAGGAGCAACTGGTAATCGCAATTTCATCAGAAACTCTACTCATTGGCTGACTGAAAGCATGGTGGACTGAAAGCATCTGTTGAGACTCTGTTGGTCCCACTGCCATATGAATGAATGTCAAGGTCCTAGGTGGACGTCTACTACTATTTACTCAGTGTGTTTATGAGTTTAATAGTCTATGCAACTGTTGTTTTACTTAGTACCATCGATCTACTGATCACCCAGTTACTGGTTATGTCACACCTCTTCTTGAGTTACCGTGGGCTACTATACGCCATCCACACAGTGACGCAGCGGGTGGTGTGTTCAGACTTTCACACTCTGGGAACAGTTTTCAGAAATGATCATATTCAGCTCCCAATTTGCCATCTCAATGTGGACACAAGGCGTTAACAATAAAAACTTTACCATTTACACCAAAATACGTCTCCATGTGGACGGGGTCTCACTCTACTGTTAACACACTTTTAGTACAGCCAGTGTAGAAATTGCATCACTTCTGTTATTATTAACGACAAGGTTATCATTAGTCAAAGCATCACCAGAAACCAGCTGAGTGAAATCAGTACCAAACCAACACAGAGACCAAAGAGGGAAAAAGTCAACACTAGCTGGGTCCAAACAAATCAACAAGTTAAAAAGCTGTTTGCTTTTTACAAAGTAGCTACAAAGAGAGCGAAAGTGACCACAAGGAAACACAATGATCG
The DNA here is from genome assembly GCA_900323345.1 of Pseudochromis fuscus. Lineage (NCBI taxonomy): Eukaryota > Metazoa > Chordata > Actinopteri > Pseudochromidae > Pseudochromis > Pseudochromis fuscus. Next base: position 22,626 of record OOFC01048794.1, read on the forward strand.
CACCTACGACTACAAAGAGACTAACAACAGCTGCAAACAGAAACAAAATGGCCACAAAGAAATGCTTAACAAGTCCATTGAGATTTAAAAAAGCTGAGATGTGGAAAAGCTACAAGAGAAACAAAACAAGCATAAAAAGATACAGAAGAGGAGGAAAGAGAAACAAAACAAATACAAAGAGAAGCAGAGGAAATGTAAAGATTAAAAACAGCTGCACAGAGAAGCAAAGGGGCAACAGATAGATGCAAAATAACTGCAAAGAGCTGCTCACAGAAGAGCTTTAACTGAAGACACAAAAGGGCCGATGACTAATAACAGAGAAAGTGAAGTTAGTTATGAAGCTGGTTGAGTTTACTCTGCTTTGCCACTATGTCCACTTCTTTATTTTCATTGGAAATTCATCCCATACAATCATTTCCCTTTGGCTGCTCATGTTTGCCTGAATCAGCACAGCCACAAGTAATCAGTGACGACATGTTTGGAAAATTATAAGGTGAAAATCCCCAAACCGAAGCCTGGACTGCTCATAATACATCACTGTGAAGACAAACTGTGTGATACAAAAACACATCTCGGCCTCTAATCATAGGTTCAAATCCCAAACAGAACAAAGTCACTGTGTGTGTAAGTGTGCAGAGTTTTTCAGTGCAGGTTTCAGTGAGGGTGCACAGTGCTGAAGATGAAGATGAAGATACTTTCTTCCATCATCACTCATCATTATGCATTACTATCTGTAAATTATATTTTCAAAAATGCCTTTAACCTTTAACCCCACACATTAGTTAACCTTTAACCCTGAGATTTGACTGTATGGTGTCTAAATTAATTTCCTAAATCACAGTTAAGTGATGCAATGTTCACAATTTTAAATGTAATCAAATGCAAACCCTATATAAATATATTTTTATTTGACAATCTTGTTCGATGGAGGTTGGAGGACGGACCAGCATCAACACATTTCACATTTTATTAAAGTGAAGAAAAACAGAGATTTGATTGGTTATTCACACTTTGTTGAAAACGACACTGTTTACAAAAATCAAGCCTATTATTAAAATTTCAAACGATACAAAGCAAAGCAATTTTATTCTGAACACACTCAACGAGGCAAAACACAAAACACTCTGTCATGTAAGCAACAAGCTTTATTTTTCTTAAACAAAACAATTTAAAAATTGATGAAGCACAATGTGCAAAGTGTATTAACATGTGTTATTATATCAAAGTCCTGCTGAGCTGAACACAGGGAGTGACGAGAATGAATAGTTGTTTTCACACAGAGACATCATTCACAGTGAGGCATGTGTGATACTATGAAACCATCAATTTACTAAGACGGACATCAGACACAGAGACACACCTGATATGTTGTAGATCTTTGAAGACATGTAGAAATGCTACAAAGTGATAAAAAACAGCCATAAGGAGACATAGACCATCAACTACAAAGAGGGCAGAGATACATATGGAGGTGGTTTGGAGCATGTGACCACATATCTTTTGTAGTGTGATAATGGTGCAGTCCTGTTGTTGGCCGTAGTGACCACCGGTGATCGGCAGGACAGTTTGGAGATGCATGTAAATACCAGGTGTGAACTCCATGTGTCTCGGTTGTCCAGCTGTGACTCTGTTGCATCAAAATCTGAACAGCAGGGATGTGAAGATAAATCCTGAAACGGTTCAAAATCGATACATTTAAGGGAGGATTGAATTTGATACAACAAAATTAGTATCCGGATACACATTTTAAACAGCAGGGGACAGGGTCTGCTTTTGACTCCTCTTATTTGATGCTATTAACATTGTTCCACTAACCTGAGGACAGCAGGCGTGGATCCAAACAAGCCCGGTAGCGGCAGGTGAAGGAGCTGTGGATGCACTGCCCTGTTTTAAATGTATGGCAGCATTGTGGTTTTTAAAATGCTGCCATACCGCCCACCATTGATGTTCCCACGTGCTAGAACAGCAGTCTGGACATGGTCCACTATCTTGAACAGCAAGCGACTGACAGCAGCTGTCCTGAGCAACCACGTCCAACACAAGGCTGTGAAACTAACGTGCATGATGCTGAGGACACAGTAAGACTTCTCAAGCCTCTGATAAAAGCCACCACTGAAATAAAAGTGCATTATTTTTTGTTTGTTATAAAACAACCTCAAAATGAGCAGGACTACTTTATTTGAAAAGATCATGATAGGAAAATGTGTTGAGTTTTTTTTTTTTTTCAACTTTTCTTGAAAAATTTAAATAAAACATCAATCATCTACATTTTGTCTTCAATCTAGTTTTCTTAAACATCTGGATTTGAATTGAATCGTGGGTTGAGTGTATCCTTGCTTCCCTACTGATAAGATTCAACGTGAGCATGATGAGATACAAAAGAATTATGAAGGGATGTTGAATATACAAAGCTACACAGAACTGTAACAAAGCATACACCACAACTGAAAAGAGTTGCAAACCTACAAAGAGATGCCAGAAAAACCCAGATAAATTCAGTACATCTGCAGTAAAAAGACCACAAAGTGTTGCAGAATCAACAACTCAAAAGAGATGAAATAAGAAGTACCAAAAAAAAAAAAAAAAAAAACAACTTTATTATCCAAAGGCCTCCTGTTGAGCTGAAGACCATGAAGAAAGAAGAGTTTATTTTTCCACACTCAGACGCCAATTACAGCAAGGAAGATGTGATATTTATGAGACCACTAATCTACTTGTAATGACATCAGAGCAGAGCTACACCTGATTTGTTGCTGGAACGTTTACAGCATGTGTTAGAGACTCGTCCTCGTGTCACAGATGCTGTGGTGTGAGGGATGAATGTCAGCACCGATACTCAGGCTGAGAGAGACACTGTCCTGCAGCAACTTGGACTTTGTACAGTGACTCTGAGTGTCCAGAAAGATGCTTATAGAGTAAATGTATTAGATTATTATTATTAAGAACAGAACTCACAAATAAATTATATATATCCTTAATTAATTAATCAGTAATTTTATGTCTTTGATTGCATCCCATAAATCTTGTGCCTCATCATGGTTGAATAAGAAACCGCTGATTAAAGAAATCCTGTGATGTTCTTCAGAAGCTCAACAGGTGGCGCCATCGCAGGCGAGCTGAACATGTGCTTCATGTTTATGCAGCTGTGTGTCTCCAGTCAGCTGTCTCTACAGAGGAAACATGCAGTATCCACCCTGCTCAAACCTGTTATTTAAAGCACAGGTGTCAAAGTGGTGCCATGGAGGCCGAGACCCTGCAGCTTTTCTTTCCAACCGGCTCCTGAAGCAGCTGATTTTACTGATCAGCACCTCCTTCAGTTTGAGGAAAGGAGTTAATCAGTGAGATCAGCTGCAGGGTCTCGACCTCCATGGCTCGACTTTGACACCTGCACCTTACAGGATATAAATTCAGTTTTTACTCCACAGCTGTGTGATCGATGAGCCACGCAGTGATTACTTCTCCGTGGTGTCTCCTCTGAAGATTGGTGTGTTAAAGGCCAAACTTCAGCCACAGTTATCTCATGATGTTGTGGAGCATCACTGTGGGAATGTGGACTGGAGCTATGTGTTTGAGATCCAAGCATAAAAAAGCTGCTTACTCACCAGGAGGAACACACTGCATCATGTCTCCCACAGGACGATGTTGTTCACTGGTTGGTATTTGTCTGCAAAACCAAACAAGACAAGAACCCAAGCATCAACCTGATCGTCCATGTAACTGTATAGGAGGATGTCATTGGATTAAAACCTGGTGAGAAGCATGGGCTGAGGAACCAGGGCCTGGGCCTGACCAAAACTGGACCAAAAAAGTAAAAATGAGCGTCCGTACATTACCGTAATGTAGGTAATATGTACGAAACGCTGCATGGCAGGGCATGACTCCATTGCCCTGCATTACTACTCTTGTCAGCTTTCAGAATCAGCCGGAATCACGTCACTAGTGCAAATGGCTGAGAAATTACAGTAAGTTAGTTTATGCTAGTCACTCTGTATCACCGGTGATACGCTCAGTGTTAGAGGGTTAAATAATATTTTCCAAAACAGAGAGATATGGAGATTACCAGAGACTTCACTCAGTTTAACGACCAAAGGAGGCTGTTCTGTGGCAGCAATAAAGAAGCAGTGGTGAGTTTAACATTCATGTTACATTTGATTGTATGAGACACTTCTCCTCATAGCAGGATTTCTGCATCACTGTAACCACAGTCAGTCAGCTGGCTGCTTTTTTAGGGTTGGGTTTTTACCCTGGTGTTTGTGTCTGTTCAAGGTGCATTTATGGACTCAGGAGTGGGCCCCACCACATTTAGATGTGCTCCGTGGTCCATGGTGAAAATTACAATTTTCTTTTGATTTGCAAGGAAATTGCGTTTATGAGCAGTGCAAGTATGAGCTGTATGTCTTTATGACATGGCAGTAGTAAGTCTAATTATCTGCACAGATCCACTACCTGCAGTTACCTCCTGTGACCTAAATTCTTCTGTTTCCTTGATACACTGGTTTGTATTCTTCAGAGACAAACTCAAATGTTACATAGTCACCTTTATGTGGCAGGAGCGGGGGTGTCAAGTTGATTTTGTTGTAGTCCGACACCCTGAGTTTCACCCCCAGGTGGCAAGTATATGATGGATTTTAGGTTAAAGATGTCACTCAGACTCATTTGAATTCATCGGGACAGAGACTGTGTTACTTCAACAGAAGTTTATTTCACAAAAACACAATTAATCCAGTCATTAACTCTCAGGCAGGGATCCAGGGGAACAAGGTCAGGGCTGCAGGGTCCACAACCACACCCGTCACACTCAGGTTCAGATTCAGGTTCAGGTTACTTTACTTATACCCGTAGGTAGATTTGGTTTGCAGTCAGATAAATTCAACCTTTTCACACTCCAGGAACAAACACGTAACAAGTGAACCAACGCGAGCTGTCTGTACATGATTAAAATAAAAATACTCTTGGTGCCACAAATCAGGACATAAAAGATAAACAGATTAAAAACAGATAAAAGAGGAAATGGAAAAAGACAAAAACCTCTGGGCTAACACCAGGCTAAAAATACGTATAAAAGAAGTTAAAAACCTTCAAAAAAATAAGTTTAAAACTTACGTGCAATACATCCTGCTATAACTTGGACAGTGCCATGATAGCAGCAGAAACGAAGCTGTTCTTGTATCATTGAGTTTTGAATTGTGTGACTTTGATCCTCCATCCAGAGGGAAGAAACTACACCCCAACAAAAGACAAGAGGAAAACAAAGGGAGCTAACCTGTGGACTGGTCCTCTGCCCACAGCCCCTGTCCAACAAGGATGAGGAGAGTTAATAAAAACAAGCCAAGTGCTAGCCATCACTTTGGTTATTACTTACAAGATCACACATGCTAATCGCAAACAAACACATTTTATGTTTAAGTGGAATTAACAATAAACAATCCTGAGGAGAAATGAATACAGAATACATATAACACTCAGCATCCAAGGCAGGTCCATTAGGGGCCAACTCCAAGGTCCAGAGGCCAAAAGCCCAGAACAACAGATCACACAGTTAAAGTCCAGTTGCGTCCAAAACAACAGCCAGACCAGAAACCCAAAGAGACGAGGAGCTCAAACAGTTTAGCTAAAGCAGCCACAGCAGCAGGGACTGGTGGCTTCACTTCACTGCAGCCTGGCCCAGGTGCAGCATCACTGAGGACTGAGAGCTGATGATCTGCAGCAGAAACACATGACTGCACCAGCCCAGAGCCAAGCCACAGATAACACTGACCATCAGATTATACTGACTTACCACACGGGCCGATCCACCGCCGACAGACGAGGTGATCCGGCTCGCAGATCACCAGCTGTAGCCACGTTACGAAGTTACAGAAACTGGGGTCACCAAAGAGCAGACTGCAACACCTGTGTGGATGATGCCCGCCAAGCTGTCGACCACGCCAAGCTACAGCCACCACCACAGAAGACTCAAAACAAGCAGAAGGAGAGACCCTGTTGAGCCATGTGACTGAAATGACCATGCAGGGGTCAGCCATGTTGGACTTAATAACATTGCCAGTTTGCGTCTAATGCAGTTGATGCAAACCCATCCTTTATTTTCAATGAGTTTACCAACAAATCAGATGTCAGATGTAAAGCTACATATGCAGGAAAGTGTTGAACTCTCAGCTGCTCTGTTCCTTCGGGGATGAAAAGTACTTTCGACGCAGAAGTTTGGTGGAGACCGCTAGCAGCAGATAGGGAGTCAAAATCAACGTGCCAAAAGTGGAAAATCTAGATATAGTGAACTACCTAGTTCTTACCACATTGTTTTACACTGGCTGAAGTTCAAGTCTTACAAAAGTCTGGATGCCTCAATATTTTGTAGCTGGCTGGCTACCTGCTGTTAGGCTGTGGAAAATTTATAACACAGCAAACTAACTCCACCGTGTAGCCGCTAGCTCCCGCTGCATACAGTCTAAGGTTATTTCCTTATGTGCAGCTAGCCCTGCTAATGGATCCGGCTAGCTGTGATGTTGGTGAGTCTGTGGGTGTGTTGTGATGAAAAGTAAACATCGTTTTCTCTTATTAAGGAAAGATGCTAGCTTAAATGGCTACATATGTCATAGATGTTTACTATAGGCCAGCTGGTGGTTAGCTAAAGGATTATTTTGGCATTAGTTTGCAACTAGACCTCAAAATGATCTTTGCCCAGTTTTATGGAACTCATTTCGGACTCTGCACATTTACCTCTTTGTTCTTCGAGAATCTTTAAAGCTCAGGACTCTTTGTTGGCTGCTTGTACAACCAAATGCTGCACAACCGATCGTCACTGTGACTTTGTATTGCGCTAAAACAGTGACGGCGGCCGAGTAAACAGTGCTTTGTTTTAAATTCAACATGGCGGTGTTTACATTTGGAGAAGCTGATAATGTCTGCATGTGAATAGCATCTATACAGTAAAGGCGTGCACGGTGCCGCCCTGCCTGGTGCAGTGAGGAGCGCCAAACAGCGGCAGGAAGGGAGACCCTGATGGACAGAGGTACAGAAGATGAATGGATGGATATTCAGTGTAAGGAAGTTGTCAGTAGCTTAGTTACAATTACTTGGTCTGTTGCTCAACTTGTTCATTTTAGTCTATTCTCCTTCTATTTTACTTTTCTAAGGTTCCAGCTGTGTTTCCTGAAGCTCACGCTGCTTCAGTTACATCTTTGTAAATACTGGGTTCAGTGGTAATGTCACAATTGTTATGAATTCAGACTGGGGGTATTTTGTATCTAAAATTAATTTCCACATATATTTATCATGTTGTAATTGTGGGCTGTATTTGAGAAGCCATTTCTACAAAATAGACTTTTTTTTTTGGGTAACCCTTAATTTTACGGGTGCATAATTTCTAATGATGTCCCTGAAAGTTTGCTGAAAAAAAGTGAGTCATTGGGGATGAAGACTTCCAATTAATTAGTTCAAAGTAATTGTTCCTGCAGCCGAGATGCTCTGGTGGTGAGTGAACAGCAGGACGGCTGAACATGGAAAACTGCTTTCATTAAAAACATCATATGTGGTGTGATTCTGGTCATTGTTCAGCATTAATGAGCTGGAAAACTTTCACTTTCAAGTCGAGCTATGAAGACTTGTTGTCGACTTCTGACTCTTCAGACCAGTTCCTACTTTGTATGAAAATGCACTGGTTACATTTTAATGCAAAAAAGTACCAAAAACTTTCACTGAAATAAATTATAAATGTATTTTTGGTCCCGCTATCATCCACTGATGAAGTTCTCTCAGGATAAACTATAAGTAATTCAATAGATTTCAGTTTCTAACTTAAAACAAAGTAAAACTCTGTCCTGATTGGCTGTTTCCTGAGATGAATCCATCTCCATCATGGTCTCAAACTGCTGAGAACAGTGAGAACAGCATCTGTAGCCAAAGAGCTGCATCACGCCGAGAAAAATAAAACAGAATATTTTCATTTGTCAGTCTGTTTCCCTTAGAAACATCAAAGATCGTAGTGATGTGCTTTGGTGGCGTCAGCGCCTCCTCCCCACCACCCCCCACACGGTCCAATCCAACATACTGTACGCCTCACATCACTGCAATCAGAGCAGAGATGAAAACACAAAAGCCTGAGCCGTCATTTATTTATGAATGTCCTCACCCTGGTGACTAAACAGATGCTTTGCTCAGGTAGAAAACAACATGTGTGTGCGTGCATCGCTTCTTATTTGTCCCTCAGTTTATCCAAGTTTACATGGACGCATGCACATGTGTGTGTGTGGGTGAGTGTGTGTGTGTGTGTGTGAGAGTGCACATGTTTGAATTGTACCTGCACCTGTGCCACTTATGTTCAAGCTAATTTGTGTTTGACAACAAGTCCACGCTCTGCTTCTGTCTTCACATTGTATCCAAGCATGACCGTAAGTGTGTCACTATTGTATGTGTGGTCCAGGTGTGTGTGTGTGTGTGTGTGTGTGTGTTTTAGCAGTGTTTTCATCTCTCAGGATTTCCTCCTTCAAAGGAGCAGCAGGTAACAGAGGGGGCGACTGCTCTCCCTTTTCATATGCCACTCAAAACAGCCCCGAGGCTCCACTGTAACCCGGACAGCACACACACACACACACACACACACACACACACACACACACACACAGACTGTGAGTAAAATACGGCTCATTATGACATATAAAGAGGAGGACCTGGGAAGAAGAAGGAAAGATGGAGGACTGTCCAAGATCTTAAGAGAAAAACTAAGAAGAGACTGAAAAGAAAAACAGGAAGCTCGAGGAGACAGAAACTATGGTCATGTAAACAATAAGAAAACAAGTGATGTATTGTAATAAACAAGCTTTTTTTTTTTTTTTTTACTGCTGATACAACATGCTACAGCATATAATTAATAAACTCGCAGTATTGACTGCTGCACATTTTCCACATCACCTGTGATGACTTCCTGCACAGCCAGTCAGTCTTTGTTTGATCTTTCTTTATATTTTGCTGTTTTATTGAGTGAGTCTGTGAAAATTCATTCACTTCACTTCAATTCTTTCATTTATATCTTCCCTCAGTACCAGCACTTTGAGAAAGCCCAGGTAAGATATCTATCAAAGCACGCGTCTCCTAATTTGAAAACTCTACTGTAAGGAATTCGTCGCATGATGTTTACGAAAATCATAAAAAACAATTCTTCTTTTTGATTTTTAAAGGAAATGTAAAAAGTTGCTTCAAAGCGATTTTCTTACAGTTTCCAGGCTACGTGCACAATTTAGTCCTGAAGACGGTGGGATCTCTGTCTGGTTTCACTGGGATGGGATTCACCTGGAGGACACAGACAGCCATTATAGCTTAGGCAAATACAAATGGTGAATGCAGTACATTTATATAGCGCTTTCATGACCTATGCTAGGTCCCAAAGCGCTTTACAAGGCAACTCATTCACAAACACACCCACACACCAATGGCTACTGAGCATTGGGAGCAACTTAGGGTTCAGTGTCTTGCCCAAGGACACTTCGACATGTGGACAGAAGGAGCCGGGGATCGAGCCTACAACCTTACAATTCACAGGCGACCCACTCTACCACCTGAGCCACAGCCACCTAAATATACATCAAATATACATCAAACATGTGGATTTACAACTGAAACTGTTTCCAAAAATGTTGCATATTTTTCCTCACTCGCAGTTATGTCTGTGACACAAGCACACAAAATCACACAACAACAAACAGCAGATACATTGTTGTTACTCAGACTTTCTTTGACAAATGTTGTAGTGTTTTTGCGATGGATTGAAAGGTCGTTAAATTCCTCGTACGTGAATTGACACTCAGTAACTTTACATTTACAAAGCATGTTTTACTCAACAGGTTAAGAGTAGTGAAATGAGTATTACATGTACTTCTGTAAAACTGAGGTATTTTTAATTTTGTTAAAATTTTTACTTCACATCTCAGAGGCAAATGCTTGCCCTCGATTTTCCTTCAACAGCTGTAATCTTTTTATAACCTTCACTTTCTTCCTGCTCAGTGGAAACCACACATAACCACATATAATTTGGATTTTTTTTCTTTGAATTTTTGTTGTTGTTATCTTTATTATAGATTTATATGATGTTTTTTAGAGTTTGAAAACTCTCATATTTCTTAAGATGAATAAATTATTTACTAAGCCACTTTCATTAGCTGGAGAATATATTTTCACCAAGCTGGAAACAAGACAGTTTTTCCTTATATCTTCTTCCTGTGTCCCACACAACTCAAACTTTGGACAAAAACAATTAAAAACACATCAGTGAGCTTCAGGGTTGAGGTGTGTGGGGGACATGCTCTTTCATTATACTGTAGTTTATTTTCACCCAATCCCACAAACACCTTCCTGTGGCTGCTGTAAAGATTTTAACAACAAATATCATCCAGGGATTTTCAACCTGTGGTGCATGTACCACCAGTGCTGCACAAGCTGCCGCTACGTGGTGCATGGCATGAAAAGGGTCATTGGTGAAATCAAAAGTTAAAATCAGTACTGATAGTGAAAGAGGAAGAAGAGGGGCATGAGAAATGGAGAGCTGTGTTGAATGAATGAGCCTCAGGTTTCTGTGCAACGTCATCAAAGATATGCACGTGGAGCCACGAGACAGGAAGCGGGATATTTTCAAATCAAGTGGTGTAGGTACCATGAAGTGGAAAAACACCAGTTGTTTACAAGTAGAGTCAAGCTCCAAAAGCAAATGACAAGCAGTTGTTGTGCTGTTAACTGCACAAACCAGCAAAAGAATGGATGGAAATTGAGAACATCTCGAGGGGATGTGATCAGTTTGCTACAAGAAGAAGAAGATGATGGCTCCAGGTCAATATAAGGGCGGATTGGGGTCCCGAAAGTCCGAAAGAGTCCGTGCAGCATCCACTTCCTGTCTGGTATGTTTGTGTTTGCCAACATGAGCTGGATAATGTGTGAGACTGACCCTGCCATGCATGTGCATTTAGCGGTTAGGAGGTGCCCAAGATCCCTGTGCACGTCCACCCAGGCATCATAAGGTTTGTCTTTATTTTCTGTGTCTGGCTGGACGGGACATCTGTCCTCAAAACTCTGAACCCGTGTCAGAAAACGTGAAGTGAACACATGACCACAAGCTAAGCAATTATACACATCGAAAAATGTATGCATGCAAATTGTCGTTTGTGTACACACTGGGTTTCTGTATATGTCGGGTCTGATGAAAAGTGGCCATTTGGATCTTTTGGCTCGCGTGTTGGTGGTGTGTCAGCTGTGTTGGGAAGTTGGAGGTGGTGCATGGTCTAAAAAGGTTGGGAACTGCTGAATTAATCCATTGCTAAAAAATAGTTCCCCCTGAAATACAATTTTTCCCATGTAATCTGAGTGTTTGTGACTGTATCTGTTGTTTTAGGAAATGACGAAAAATCCACTTCGAAAACAGCCTCCTCAGTCAGAGCTGCTGAACCTGAGAGACCCACAGAGGCTGGAGAAGGTGTAAATATCACAAGCAAGCATGCAGAGAGCATTTCCTGACATCTTTCCGACACAAAGTTGTTTTGAATGTTTTCCAGCTGTGAGCAGCTCCTCCCTCTCCACCGTATAGTCAATGTAGAGACAATACAGTCCATCAGTCACTTGAAAACCATGCACGTCAACATCGTAGCTCACTGCATGCTCAAAAACCCAGTACAGGAGAGACTTTTTTTTCACATTTGTTCACCTTAAGTGCATCCCATCATTCTCCACTACTTCTTTGTCTGTCCTGTCCCTAAATTGAGGCACTGTTATTCAAATATTTTTGTCGCTCTGTGTCAGAGTGCTGTGTTCATTTTCAATGCACCACTGCAGTGTGAAGGCTAAATGCTGCTTAACACCAGCACCGTCCACTGACTGGTCGTGATTTAAACGATTTGTCCGAGCCTTGGGGGAAGGCAAAGAGAAAATATTATATTGATTTAAGATGCTTTCTGACTGACTCGAGCTTTACTACATGGTGGATACCTTCACACTGGAAATACCTTTGATCTGCCGTCACAGAAGTCGAGACTAATCTGCTCTAAAACACGGTAATAAAAATAACTGTTCACACGCTCGTTATCTCCTCCTTGTAAGATTTCATGAACATCACTGCTTTGGTGGCAGGAGGGAGGGAGAGGCTTCACAGGCTGCACCACAGCCCTGAATTACATCCTCATCCAGCAGGTGGTGTGGGATCTCCAGCAAAATGTCTTCAAAGCACGAAGCCACTGCAATGTTGTGCTTGGAGTTACCTGGATAACTGAAGATGTAGGACACACTGGACCTATCCAGGGTGAGGCAGGTTTTTACCTCCTGTATTTAAAAGACCCTCGTTTAAACGTTGCTGATACAGAGATGTTTGTCACTCATCCAGCAGCAGCTCACACACAGCTGGAGCCTCTCAGAGCTGTGATGGAGGATTACTCCATTTCCCTGCATGCTCCATGTTTCCAGGTTGGACAGGAGCTGGACACACCGGCTCCTCCTTCAGCTGAGGCCACGTCCGGGCAACAGGACAGTTTAAAGATGCCAGCTTATCTCTGGAGGAGGGCAGGTCATAGGTTCTGGGAGCACTTCATTAGGAACATGTGGTGTATTGGTGCTGATCTGAACCTGCTGATCTCCTGGGATCTTCACCACTTCAGTCTCAGCTCCACGCTCTGAGACAGCTGGTTGGTCAGAGGGAGATTACTCAAATGGTGGGAGCTGATACTTGGACTACATACCTTGATCTTTATCTTGAGGGTGGCCTACCATTGACTGTATTTAAAAGATGGACGGAGCCATGTTGACACCGTCCACTGGACTGAGGCGTTTTAAAGCCTACAGTTTGGCATTTGGCCTTCACTGTCTTGATTTTTTTATATCGTGGCAGAAGTGATGAGGAAAAGGAGCTGAGAGCAGTTCGGGGGTGGATCTGTCAGCAGCTCGTCTCCTGTGTCGTGCCCTTAATTATGCATAACCTCAATCCTAAAATCAGCTGAAACAGGTGAGTGAGGCACAGAGACAGAGACAGATTTTTTTGTATGAAGCTGTAAACATGTTCTGTTTAAAGTTGGACATGTTAACATGTAGGGATTGACTCACTTTTGGAGACAGCCTCCAGTGGCCGTTCCAGGAAGTGCAGCTTTGTGGACTTCGTTTAACTTTTCATTCCCTGAGGTTAGCCCCTGGCTCATGGCTCCTACATTTAGCTTGGTTTGTGCTAGCATCAGTGCAGAGGGTTTCATGCATCAACTTGGTGGAAATGGGACTTAAACGGGGACCAGAGTTGAACAGACTGTTGTTGGACAGGATCGGGATGGACAGCATCTCAGTTTACTGCTGTGAGTCAAGATGTTGATCTGAGTGGAAATCACAATGTGAACAAGTTATTCTGGTTATTATTAGGTTCCAGTGCTGGTTGGGGGCCAGTTCCTGACTTAGCCCCAGTTTGTTGTGTTTCCACCACCACGAGAACCAGCCCCAGCTGCTCAAACTGGATCTAAGTCTGGCCCCACTTTTTTGCTGGACCAGAGCTGAGCACAGGCTAAGCAGCAACTACACCAGGAGCTGGAGGAGCGACGGTGGGAACACAGCTAGCGATAGTAGAAGATCCGAGTAATGAAAATACAGTAGCCACTAACCACTGGATGTTTTGTCTCTGGATTTCAGTGTAGACTGTAAAACCAGGAACAGCACTTGTATGCACACGATAACTCCTCCATTTAAGCATTATTACAGTGAGGGTGCACTACGCTGTCATATGCAACCATGGACATCGTGATTTCCCAAAACTGAATAAATACCACACGTAGCAATGCAACACTGCTTTGTTAACTCAATCATGTTGTAACTAGAATATCTGCTGAAAAAAATATTTTTTTCATGGACTGATAGTAATAGGGTAACAGTAGTTTGTTAAGAGCCTGCTAGCGGCTGGTAGTTGTGAACCGCCTACCTATGCAGTGACGTACTGACCTTTTACGACGACGCGGCCACAACTTGGCTCCTTGCCCGTGGAAAAGCAAACTGGTTCGTAGGAGAAACTGGATCTGGTTTGAATCTCAATTTTGAGGCTGTTCTAATAGTTTTCACGTAAAAATAATGCACAGATTTAAATCCCACCCATTTCCAGTTAAACCACGCCCACTTCTGGTTTTGACAGCGCCCCCTCAGAGTACAGATACGGATACAGATAATGTGATTGGGTAAACAGATACAGAAAGAGATCGTGCTGTACTCGCTCATCCCTACTAAACAGTCCACAAAGTTACATTAAAAGTTCCACATGCTAAAAGTAATACAAGAAACGTTGCAATAGTTACCTAAATACAGAGAAAAAATAATAATAAGCTGCAATCTCAGTTTAAAAAGATAGACAACTAAAGATCAACAACCTAAATACACAGCTGAAAGTCAAAGTTAGTTCAATACATTTCATAGATCAGTGAATCATCCAGCTTCTTCCCCTTTAACTGCAGCACAAGCCAAAGGTAAAGCAATGGAAAAATAAAATATCACAGCAATATTCACCACCGTAATTTTAAGCCTATAATCAAACACACACACATCACATATATGGTGCATGACAGTCTAACCCCAGCCTTCTGCATGGACTCATATATGTATGTGCTGTCTTTTTATGATGAATTTGCTGGTTGTCCGAAGCTAAAAATACACAGTGCACAGATGCAGAGACACGCTGTGGATTTAAAGGACAGGAGGAAGAAAGGGAAGGGGTGAGGGAGCTGAAAGGGGGAGGTCACATGAGTCGAGCAGCTGGGGGACGAGGTGACGGAGGAGACAGAGGAGCATGAAGATGGCGAAGAAAGGATCTAATGGCTATAGAAGAAAAAAACACACACACCTGTCTTTCATTTTCTCTCTTTGACTGGTGTTCTGAAAATGGCACTGCTGAACCATAAAATGCTGCAGCGCTCACCTCTCACCCTGGATTGTGTCTAACACAGATCGGGTTGAGACGGTTTGACTCCGATAGTCGCCTTCGCCGTTTGTTATGGAGTTCCGCTTATCAATGCCTGCTGCCGTCAGCCTCGATCCCACATGCTCACTCAGGGCGCACAAAAGGAGGCACGGAGAAAATGGCATTTGAAATTCAGAGAAAATAGGAGAAGCACAAAGAGACCGTTGATGAAAAGCATTGCAGAATTTAAGAGGGATTGAAAAAGGTTGCAGTATTTCATTTCAAAGCCATTTTTTTGTTCTCTGCCTTTGATGCAACTGAAAGGAGCTTTACTTGATGATAGAGAACAGAATTGATTTGTAGGGCTCCTTTTTCATGAATAATCCTGCTGCAAATAACGCTGCTACAAAACTAACCTTCTATGAAAACACAGTCAAATTGGACATTTGCCACTTGGCCTAGTTCGCTCTCCTTCATCTTTGAGTAGAAGAATCCATTTTATGTAAAAAGAACTACTTCTGTTTTTCCTTTTGTTGATTGATCCACTCACTTGAAGTGATTCGCCTCTACCCACTTTATGAAAGTCCATAAAAGTCTTTTACAGCTGCTGTTGTAAGGAAAACGCTCAAAGGAACTGATGTGTTTCCTTGTTGTTTGTTTGTTTAGAGCAAAGAATATATAGCATGGCAGGAGCATCAACAGCAAAAGAGAGGAAAATTTACACTCCACCTTTCGGGTTTGGTCGGGTTCCCTCCAAACATTTTTTTAACACCCCAGTACAAAAGTTTTTCAAAGACGAACAGATAAGTCTGCAATTACCAGCCTCACCTCACAGTGTTGACAGGGGAATCAAAGTATTTCCACAGTGATTATATATATACTTCTACACACACATGGTCAGGTGGTGTGCAGCAGAAGTTTTAAGACACACGGTCTCTCTCTGTGACAGTATGGTGTGGAGCTACAGCACCATAAGATTCATGAACTGCAATCAAAACACCTCTTTATCCAGTCTTCTGATGATGGAGACAGAGAACTGTCGATAGCAGTGACTCAGCTGTGTGTTCAGCCATGTTAAAAACCAATGTGACTACTGATTGGAGGCTAATTCAGTCAATATCTTACCACACTGTAATTCCCAATTCTACCATAAAACTAAACCAGTGGTTCCCAACCTCTTTTGGTCCATGACCCCATTTTGACATCACAAATGTCTGGCGACCACAGACATTTTTTTCCAGCATTAGTTTTTGATCATGTTTGTTATTCTGTGTTGCAAATACAGAGTAGCCAGGATAAGTGGACAAAGTGACAATTTTATTTTCCCTGATCAGGATATAGGCTTTATTTACAATGCTGAAAATTAATACTGAACAAACAATCTCTCATAAAAGGAATTATGAAAAAAATAAAAGCGACTGCAGCA
Organism: Pseudochromis fuscus; assembly: GCA_900323345.1. Classification (NCBI taxonomy): domain Eukaryota; kingdom Metazoa; phylum Chordata; class Actinopteri; family Pseudochromidae; genus Pseudochromis; species Pseudochromis fuscus. The sequence continues at coordinate 38,939 of OOFC01048794.1, forward strand.
TCCATTGAATGAATGAGAGTATCACTGTGCTTCAGTGTTACAGTTGTTTAAGAGTGTGTGGGTGTGGTGGTTTGATTTTAAAAACAATAATCATTAGTCAGTCAGTCATCTTCTATACCTGCTTCTCCACACTTGGGTCTGGTGGAGCCTATCCCAGCTGTTATTGGTCAGGAGGTGGGGTACACCCTGGACAGATTGCCAGCCTATCACAGAGACAAACAACCATTCACGCTCCCACTCACACCTATGGTGAATTTAGTTTGATCAGTTCTAATAACCAGCATGTCTTTGGACTGTGGGAGGAAACAGGAGTACCCGGAGAAAACCCACCATGCACAGGGAGGACATGCAGACTCCACAGAGAAAGGCCCGAGCAGAGATTCGAACCCCAAACCTTCTTGCTGTGAGGCTAACCACTGCACCACTGTGCCGCCTGTGCTGGATTTGTTTTCACTAAAAAGGCAAACTTTGCAGATGCCTCATGGCAACTTCTGAAATACACCCTATTTGGGAAAATGCTGGTTTAGATTAATGGGAGGTACAAATATAGAAACCTGAGTGGAGATTTTATTTATGAGACAAATAACCATCCACACCTATGGTCAATTTTAGAGTAATCATTTTACCTAACAAGTATTTCTTTGGACTGTGGGGGGAAACCGGAGTGCCTGGAGAAAACCCACACCTGAGGCGAGACTTGAACCCCAAACCTTCTTGCTGTGAGGTGCAGGTGCTAACCAGTGCACCACTGTGCCACCCAGAATAACAATTAGTTCAAAAAAAATCTCATCAGTAATTTTTTCTTTTTTTTTTTTAATTATTATTATTTACTAGACATTTCTGGTGACCCCATTTGAATTTCAGCCGACCCCACATGAGGTCAGGACCCCAAGGTTGAAAAACACTGAACTAAACATTTAGTGCAGGTGTGACACAAATGTACAGAAATGTCAAAATAGCTACACATATGCACAGTCCCATGTGAGCTTAATTTAATTTTTTAATGATAAATCAACAAGTGTAGATTTCTGAGTTCTTCCTTTGAGATTTATTAAACTGATAGTCAAATATGTTCAGATTCAACAACACACAAGAAGAACTTATAGTTACATGAATGGATATTTTGTTTTTATGGATACTTTGTGTTAAGATAAGATAAGATAAGATAAGATAAGATAAGATAAGATAAGATGTATTGTTTCCATGGGGATTTTTTTTTTTTTTCCTGGACTCCTGCTGCAGTTACGAGAATAAACAAGTAAACAATATCACACAAGAAAATATAAACAGAGAGAAAATGAACTATAAGTATTACATATCCAGTGCACTTACACATCGTGGTAAACGTATTGCACATACAAATATAAATTAGCGGATAAGGTTATATTGCACCAAATGCAGCAATCTTGTACATATGTAGATTTATATAGCCCTTATTTCCCATATAGTTATAATGCCCTGTCTGTAAACATATAACTGATTGTTTTGTCTCTGACACTGCCCATAAATAACCTCATGCACTGGACTCATTAGCTTTATTTTAAGCTACTCAGCCCTATGACACGGTTGCTTTGTGTCAGACCTACTGCAAATGATGTTACTCAGCTGGACTAAACTAAAAGTTTTGTGTGGAAGCTGTTGGCAATAAATTTTTAAGTAGAGAGAGTAAGCTGGGATTTACAGAGTAGTTGCCGGCTGGCTGTACTACACAGCTTTATCTACAAAGGATTTTTGAGATTTGACTCCCTTAATACTTAATGCAAGGGGTTAGCAGTAACTCCTATGTAACCCAAGGTGGGAAAATATTCATACCTAGCATAAAAATGTCACCAGATTCACAACAAACCTCGCTTCATGTATGAGAGCGTAGAGCTGAGGGATCTTTAACTTTTTAAAACTCAGTAAATGGGTGTGAGGTACAGCGGGACCAGAGGAAGTCATTGACATTCAAGCTGTAATGGTGACAGATACTCTGCTGGGGACATGTGGTCCTGTGTGATCATCAATGAAAATCAGATACGATAAAGAATTAATCAAATGAAATGACTGATAAAAGAGTCTAAACAGGCAATGCCTCAACGCACCAGCCTAACTTTTTAACATGCAGGCTGCAGTAACACTCCACTTAAGATAAACCAAATCCAAGCATCAGATAAACACAGAGAAAGCTTTGGAATAATCTATTAAGCAGCACAAGCCCTTCTCTCCCTCCTCCATCTTTTATTCTTCCTCCTCTACCTCATCGCTTTCTTCCTGCGCCTCCATCTCCTCCTCCTCAGTCTCCGTGTGAAGAGGTGGGTGGAGGCGTTCCACATTATACTGTGAGCTGTGCTCCATGCACCTCCACGCACCACGGGGGGCATGTTTACCCATTTAATATGTCAAGACACGAGGAGGAAAAGCTGTCAAACTGTTTTACTGACTGAAAAACTCGAGGGACGACGTGATCAAAAGAGCACCTATGTCGCGTGGATCCCCCTACACAGGATTTATATATGGAAAATCAACAAGTGCATTATTATTTAAACCGTGGATGCATGTTTTAAAACCCGTCTAACTTCCTGTTCCTCAGCTTCATGACTCCATCTTCCAAACTGGAAGCCCCACAAGGCTCTAGTCTTTTCCAACTCCCGTTTTTCCACTCATTTACTTCTCTGCCGTTCCTCTTTCTCCCTTCTGGTTCAACTAGGCAATGGTGCCATGTAAGTTTAAAGAGCTTTGTTAAATATTAATACTGGGTTTCATCGACTCAGTCAAATCTTTACTCATTTCACCACAACAAGGCATATTTCTGCCCCGCTAAAAAGGAGAGGAAGGAAAAAAAAAAAAGACAGCATGATGCGCGGGTGTCCTTTGAGCAGCTATTAGACTGATCTGTTTGAAGCTAACTGTGAAATCGTCCCCTCTGGAAAACGGCTTCACAAGGTGAATAGGACCCGAGCTCTTTCTAACTTCACCCACATATCAAATATATGCAAGCGCACATACAGTATGCAGATGTAAGTAGCACACTTGGAATGAATGAAACCATAACCCTCTGTAAATCAGCTTCTAACTCACAGTACTTACAAATTATGAATATAAATGACCGCACACAGTCATAATTTAGAGAACAATAATCGTGTAGTGGTTTGAAGGTGCAGATACACTCACATGCATGCTGTGCTCTGCAGAAAATAAGCTGTTTCAAAGGCGTGCACTCAGTATTTGTGTGCAGACGTATTAATAAAAATACTGCTGTTTTTTTTAATGAAAGAGGTGGAAAAATAAAGAGCAAAAAAAACTAAATAGTCTCTGCCCTGTTGCCTCCACTGACATCTTCCTGTGCGGCTAAACTGGCAGCTTATGGCAATTTAACAGTACAAAAGAAAAGTCAGTGATGACTGTGATCACACATTTTCAACCTCTTCTGTCACAAGTAACATGAAAGCCAGAAGTTGTCACACCTGTACGTATAACATGCTATAGATGGAAGTAGTCTGTGATCACAGCCACCTCCCTGCTTTTTCTTTTCTTTGGCTCAGTGGTGAAAATAGAGAAAAATGCTCGCTTGCTTCACCTAGATTGAATAAAAGGGTTCTCCCAAGTACCTCTAGTGGTATCATAGCCAGAGCCTTTCAGTTTTTTGTTTTGTTGGTCTTTGTGTTATATCCATTACTGCTTTTAACCCGACACAGCAGAGGTGAATCTCATTTTGAGTGTGGTATTTACGGTAAAGCATTTGATGGCAACGCATACTTCCAGAAACGACAGACCAGACCATAATGTTTGCAGTGGAAAAATCAAAATGACATTCACCTCCATTTCACAGAGATATCTCAAAACCTGAGGAAAACATCTGCATGTCCAAATAACAATGTATGTGTATTTACCATGCAGCTGTTTTAGCCCAATTAAAAGCTTTGTGCAATGGCATAATTAGAAACTAGGCTCTTGTTGTTTAATCACTGTTGTTTGATCAAATCCAAAGTCACTCCCTCTGTTTAAAAGTTGATTGGACACCGTACACACAACACTTTCCTAGTTCAGTGCAGAAATATGAAAACTATGATGTCACCTGACACAAATTAACTGTTTCTCACGCCCCTTATCTAATGATGTACTCACACTATGAAACTCTTGTTGTTGTTAGTACATACGATTAGCTTTCACTTTTTAAAATTATTCATTTGTAATCAGAAGAATACACTGAGAATAGATAACACTGCAGATGTTGTTGTTATGGCAACATTATGTAAGCAGTGGACCCCAACCTTTTTTGTCCCCAACCTTTTCACCGACCGGCCTTCAAGGTGTGGCAGATAAATACATCAAAAAATAAAATAACACGAGCGGAATAAAAAAAAATTGCGAAGAAGCTCTCCAAAGACGTTTGGTTTCTTATTCTCATTTTCGACAAGCGTATTGACGTGTCAAGAGACACAGATGAAAGTTAAGTCGGAGAGAATCCGGTCGTTTTTCAAAATAAAACGTCTTTCAGACTATGACGATCAATACCACGGAATTTATATAAATCATTAATTCTTTCTGCGTGGCCCGGTAACATATGTCTCGGTACCGGTGGTTGGGGACCACTGATGTAAAGTATTCCTTTCACTAATTAACTAAATGAATACTTGTCCATGATGTTTTTAAGCTCAATCAAAAAAATAAATGTATGTGTCAATTACATTGGAAGAAATTAGGTTATATTAGCTTATAAATCAAAGTCAAAACTTGTTGAATATTAAATTTTTATTATTTTGACAGTTTTGAAACATTTGAGTCCATGTTACATTTTCTTTTTTTTTTTGCTTCATGGATGAATTGGAAATTACACAGTGCTGTTAAGAGAGATTTCTGTGGCTCTTTCTTTTACAAGCTGTCATGTTTTTTAGCCAGCTGTCCCATGGGTGTCTGATGGAAAATATGCAGTTTTAATCAATACAGCAGTGTCCATCTGTCATATAAAAGCTTGCTTCATACTTTACCTGCATAACTGCAACCCAAAGCATATTTTTACATTTATTTCCTTTGGACTTGCTCGTGCAACTGCATTGATTTTGTGAAAGGTTGTTGGACTCTGCCAAAACACAAGTGCACAACAGAGCTGGCTGACCACTTCCAGGAGCTGATGCACTACATTGCTTACGAGGATAACTGTAAATGTAACTGTAGCACCCTTATTTTGCATACATCCACAAGGCCTGCAGAGCTACTTTCAGTCTGATTTAGCTGACCTGAGGTCATTCAAGTGGGTACAATGCTGTAAATATTGAAGCATCATGATTGCTCTCTTTAGCTGACTAAAAAGACATACACAACTTGGAGAGCTCGAGGCAGCACCCAAACACAGCATACATCTAAAACTGGACACCCAAAGGGAATAGGAAATGTGCACTAGCCTTACAAAAACTGATGAAATAGTACTGTGTCCTCAACAGACCTTTCCTCTGAGCATCTCCATGCAGAATGTATACGTCTAAAATCAGATAGTTATACATATATGATGGTGGAGCAAAGCAAAAAGCCATCTGTTCTACAGCTCTGCCATTTTCCATTGCCTTGTAACGGTCATAGGACTTATTATTAAAGACAGCCTGCCTCCTTCTCAATTAGGACAGAACAGACACAACATGTGGCAGCATGAAATTCACTGTGACACCACCAGCTACTATTGCCAACACAGAGAAAGGGGGAAAAACAGTGAGTGTTTGGCTTAGGGAATAAAATATGATGGAGAGGAAGGGTAAGGAGTGGGAGGAAAGATGAGGAATGATCCCTGATTGTGCTTGTCTTATGAGGGGCATCCATCAGGAGTG
>OOFC01048794.1:44759-55429 GCA_900323345.1 Pseudochromis fuscus
CCCCACCCATATTCAATTATACAGTGTGAGGCAAGTTTTACACACAAATGCACACGCCAATCCATACAAGTGTTCATGCACGAACTCACACATACATAGTATTGCAGTATCGCAATCTAATGTGACTTATATTTTGCATCATCCTAGCAGAAGATTGGTTAATCTCTACTGAGGAATATTTATTGCCAGCACTTTTATATGTAATACAAGCTGACAGTTTCATGAAATAAAATAAGAATCAATGGAGAGCTGAGTCGCAGCTGCAGCATGCGTGCACAGACTTCCGGCATAAATTACAGTTGGATGTAAATTCAGGCAATGCAGATTAGAGCTGGCTCCGAACTTCAGGGACAGGAGAAAATGGGATTGTTAGCAGCCTCACCTGTTGGAAAGGAAAACGGGGACATATGAATCCTGGAGGACAGTTGGCTCGGTGTGTCTGGGCTCCAAAAGGCTGGAGAAAGAGAGAAGATTAAGCAAGTGATTAGAAGAACGAATAAGCAAGTGATTGAAGGATGGGGAGAGCGCGAAAGTTGAAGAAAAAGACAGATAAAGAATATGCCCGAGGATGCGAAAGAAGAAATCAATGTTTATCTCGGTTGAAAGCCAAGAAAGTGTCAATGAGGAGGAGGTCTGAGGTTTTCTTCCGCAGATAAACAGTCTCACCATGTTAGACAGCTTTTGCTCTGGCAAACTGAATGAATAAGTAAAGAGATGAGCTCAGTGAAATGCCTCCGTGTAATATTTCAGAAATACAACAAAACCCAACACTTTCAGGAAAACAATATTTGGAAAGCAATTTGTTCATTTTTTTTATAAATTGTACAGGAGCCTCGCCTCATTGTCTTGCTGATGTGGAGCTTCCCAAAGACAACTGCAAACAAGCACATGACAATTTATTCTTTCTGATTGGAAATGGAAACTTCTCGAAATTGTGAAAAGATTTTGTGAAAAAAAAAATATTTGTTTGCACGGGGGTGTTAGTTAGTTAGAGTTTGTTTGTTTGGGGAGGGTACTGTTTTATCTAAGGAACAAGATCAGGGGATAGGATCCTGTCTGTTATAATGGGCTGATGTTTTAACAAGATAGTAGTGTTATTCAGTCAGTCATCAGTAAAACTTTAGTATGCCTTGGTGGAGGTTTGTGTGCTCCATACATTCGTTGAGCTGAATCCAGATCTGAATATTAAAGTGGACACCACAACACAACAACAAAACAAGACGACTGTGTTTGGTAAATAAAACGCTCACGATCTGCTTACTGAGAGATTGTAATTGAATCTTTGGATCGCTGCTTTTATACCAATTTTTTCCATATATGGACATCCGAACAGGTGAGTTTCCGTTAACTTGTTTCTATACACAATTTCAAACCAGAATAAGAGGTAAATGCATTCATTGCCCACGCCAGCGAGCAATGCAGCTGTAGCATCTGCAGGTAGTGTGGCCGAGTGGTCTAAGGCGCTGGATTAAGGCTCCAGTCTCTTCGGGGGCGTGGGTTCAAATCCCACCACTGCCAGCTGACATTATAAATAACCTTTCTACTCTAGCAAATACTTAAGTCAGTGGTCCTTGAGGGCCCCTATCCTGCATGTTTTAGATGTGTCCCTCTTCCAACACACCTGATTCAAATGATCAGGATCATTATCAGGCTTCTGCAGAGCTTGATGATGAGCTAGTCATTTGAATCAGGACCTGGATTGGGCACCCCTGATCTGAAACATGCAGTATAGGGGCTCTCGAGGACCAGGATTGGGCACCCCTGATCCGAAACATGCAGTATAGGGGCTCTCGAGGACCAGGATTGGGCACCCCTGATCCGAAACATGCAGGATAGGGGCCCTCGAGGACCAGGATTGGGCACCCCTGATCCGAAACATGCAGGATAGGGGCCCTCGAGGACCAGGATTGGGCACCCCTGATCCGAAACATGCAGGATAGGGGCCCTCGAGGACCAGGGTTGGGCACCCCTGATCCGAAACATGCAGGATAGGGGCCCTCGAGGACCAGGGTTGGGCACCCCTGATCCGAAACATGCAGGATAGGGGCCCTCGAGGACCAGGGTTGGGCACCCCTGACTTAAGTATTTGCTTCATGAAGAGACAAGTGATACATCAAATCAACAGTTATTGTTATGTTCCTCTTCTCTTCTGCCATCAATGATTTGCACCCACTTATCTTGATGAACTCCGACTAATCTCATCATATTTCATTTACATTTTCTTCTGCAGATTTTCTCAAAAATTCTCGTAAATCTGAAGTCTAGTTGGATGTAAACGTAGTTCGTGTCAGCGCTGTAATTTGACTGCACCAACTTCTTGTAAAGGGAGCACTAAAAATAGTATGAGATATCACTTCAATTTTAGCAGCCATAATAGGCAGTTAACCAGCTGAGGGGCTGACAATGTTGGCCATTATTTTGTCCCATGTGTGATTTAAGCACTCCCTGCATTACTCAGTGTTGTGATTTGAGTGACGGAGCAAAGAATGGAGAGCTGTGGTCACAGGGCCACCCATTGCTATGAGTTTGGACAGTGTGATCATTTCATAAATAAAAGAAAGACAGCTAACAGTAGGCCCCTGCTCCTTCGAATAATATGCGATCCAGAGCAGTAGGAGCTGGTCAACAACTCAGCAGATATTAAAATTACATGAACAAATGCACAGTGTGAATCGACAGTAACATTAGCACAACAGGCTAAATAGCTTTCATATTGGAAGTGGAGAGCAGATACCCAATATTACCAGTTTCCACCTTCTGAGTAAAATACTAAATCAACAACATGCTGGGCCCACCTTAAATGTTTAATATTGTGGAGGGATGAGGATGAACAAAAATTTCTTTAGAGTCTCTACTGCTGATGCAAATTTTGCCTTTGTTTTTGCAAAACAATAGAGTTTTATGCTGTTGACATTTCAAACTTTAAGCACCGGAGCACAGTAATGAATGGCGACTGCTTTTACGGACATGTATTAACTCACCAAAAAAGTGCAATCATTCTTATTAAACCATAATTGTCATTAATCAAGGTTTATTGTATATTGTCCTGGCTTCTAAATCATATTAATCATAAAGTCACTTTTCCTCCGCAGAGATGAGCTAATTAGTTAATTAGAGCAGAGATCCAGTTGACAATTGCAGTCAAGAGGTAATTTATCACGTTATAAAGCAGCGCAGTAATGATAATAATAATAATAATAGTAATGCTGCTTTGTCATTTGCATTTCGGCTGGAGAGTAAACTGTCTTGTGATGCCAGGCGCTCACTCATAGCACCATCCTCCATCTTTGACAATTGAAAATGCTAGTATGTGGGTGGGGACAGGGGGGGTTGATCCAAAACAGAGTGCAGACTGCAGAGTGAAGCCAAAAAAAAAAAAAAAAAAACCCAACAACTCATATTTGAGTCACTAGTCGTGCTTGACAACTATGTGATTATAACTATGTCATTTTGGGGTATTGTGCAATGAAGAAATGTAACTGTTACTCTAGTTTCTAGTATGTTTTATAAGTTTATTAGACATCAGAGAAACCAGGGGGGCATGGAAAGACAGGGGAAGGTTTCCTGATTTTAAACAAACACACTGATTGGACCTATTGCTAAATCTGTGTCTCATGGACTTAAAGCAATCTATGAATCACTCTCAGAGGCCTCTTCTGCACCAGCTCCCTCTCCACTCCCATAAAAACAGCCACAGGAGGCACAACCGTCCCATATTCTTTAGGAGCTTTGAAGTATTTTCTTTTCCAGCTTTATATCACGATGCATAGAACGTCATTTTGTTGCCTAGCTACAACATTTTCAGCCTCCTTACTTTAAGCTTTGCCTCAACCAGAAGTAGAGACTACATGTCTGTGATCAGATGAACATGCTGCTACCTCACTTGCACAGATGCGCCCTCTGCATGAACAGGTCACTTAAACCAACAGTCAGAGCAGATCCGTGTAAATACAGGAAAGCGAGGCAATGTGGCGCAGAAGCAGCCACACAGCACTGATGAAATTCATGGATCTTTGGGGTAAAATCCATGATCATATTTGTTGTCTTTCATTTTACACTTCCTGTCTCCGTCTACCTGTCTCGGTTATGGTCAGTCGCGCACTGATATCAAACACACGCGCACGCACATGAATTCATGCACAAACACACAGACTTGAAGAGGGAAAAGGCCACCTGCCAGAGAATAACAACAGACTAGTGTAGCCTAGCAACAGCTCGGAGACAGGCTTATTAGCTGGAAGAAGACAGAAGAACGCAAGAGGGAAAACTTTGGCCTATGTCTCTGCCACTCACACGCTTACACGAGCTGAAGGGCAACACAGGCTCAAATGCGTGAGCCTCATTTCTCACCAACTCGCATCCTCTTGCATCCCTCCAAATGTGCCTCGTTTTCTGACAATCCTACATTTTCAACAGCCCATCGATCAGGCTGCTAAAACCCCAACGATTTGGCCACTCGCTTCTTTGTCTCCGTCTGCCAAGAGTGGAACATTTTTAATTGTCAATTTGTTGCTCTGTTTTTTACTTTGGATGCCGTGGCACCCAAATGCCAGCTGCGGCACGCCAACTCCCCGACAAAATAAAAGGAGCTTCACTTAATTGCTCTCTCTTAAAGGTAGGGTCTAATATGTTGGATTTGATTATACTATGACGGAAAAGGATTCAAATCGATGCTAAACAGCGGCCAGAGTTGCCCACTGAAAGGCAGAGAGAACTAGAAAAGCACTCTGAGAGCGCAGACCTCCGCCAAGCACTGTCAAGGCCAATTGATACTTTGTGCATCCGCATGTCCGCGTTGGTGCACGAGGGTCCGCGTCACGTAAATGTCATGGGACACGTCAGGAAGCGCTCGAGCGGACAGGTGCGGAGGCGTCCGCGTGCAGCTCCAAAAATGTGAACGCGTCGCCTGGGCGTGGAGGGCACGAGCAACTGTGCTGCGTTTGTGCTAGCATATCAAGATGGACGCCTTCGACGAGAGACTTTGCGAGGAGAATCCTTAAAAAAAATTCCTGGATCTAGACGGTGTTGCGGATCACCCCCAAAATGAAATCAGTTCTTCCTTTTCCCACTTCCAACATATCCTGAAAATGTCATCAAAATCTGTCCATAGGTTTTTGAGTTATCTTGAACACAGACAGACAGACAGACAGACAAACAGACAAACAGACAAACAGATAAACGCCGGCAAAAACATAACCTCCTTGGCGGAGGTAATAAAACATTCATTCATATATATGTGCATATACTGTATATAGGTCCTTGGCTCTATTGAAGTGGCCTTGGTGTTTTCACCAAGAGAAACTTAAGTAGTTACTATCATCCATTCACAGAACAGTCTCATCCATATACCAACACCTGATAAAAAAGCTCTTAAGGTTCTCCTTATCTGATTTTCTTTTTCTTTTTTCCCAGACTCTACCTTTTCTCTCCTTCCCTGTGAAACTTTAATAGCAGAATATTTAGGTTATGGTCAGCACCAGAATGAAAACAGGTAAGTGAGCCACAGCCTTTTTCCACCATGTGTGAGAGAGACCAAAGGAAAGACAGAGAGAAAGATTTTAAAATGTGTCGGCGTCTGAAATAGTTCTCATAACTTTTTCACACTGTCTATAAACATTTACTTGCATCTCAGCATCAGCTGTTTTGCTGCCAAAAATAAAACTTTTATAATGTCTCTCTCCATCACCATCACACATTTTACAATCTTTCTCGCTCTCGCTCTCTCTCTTACGCAGGCTCACCTCCTTGCATCTCATTTCTCAGCTGACACCAAGAGACCCCTATATTGCCACTTCCACCCAGGAGGAATGTGCATTGCAGCTTCAGTAATTATCCTGCTGGATGGGAAGTGCTGAGGCCAAAGGGGGCAAACCTCAGAGTGCAGTAAGCCTTGCTGTCACTGTCACCATCGCACACGGCAAAAGAAAGTGCAACCTAAATTTAAATAGGTCAGAGACTAAAAAAGGGCAGAGTGAGGAAAGATTGAGAAAGAGATGGAGTTGGGGGAAAAAAAATATGGTGTTCTGCTTACCTGACACAGCTAAGTCCTGAGATAAAACAGCTTAAAGAACTGCAGCAGAGTCCACTGGAGGACCAAAAGTCCACTAAGACACCCAGTATCATCTACGGGTTTTAACATATGCGTGCTCACATAGGTAATATTTGGAAACCAGAGACAAAGCAGAGTGATGTTGAGTAAAGTTTCCAAACACTTAACTCCCTCTAACTGCTCATACAAACTTTTTTTCTGCCTGCTCAGCATTAATCTTGAGTCAGCAGTTGCTTAGCTTAGACTGGAAAGGGAGGGAAACAACTAGCCAAGCTCTGTCCAAAAGTGAAAATAATCCACCTACCAGCACCCCGAGGCTGTGTCTTGAGATTTTGGTGCCCACATTCACTGCTGCCCCTGATTTTGTGAATACTTTGCTTTATTCACCTCCTGTTAGTTGACATGCCATCAGCCTCATTGGTCAGGTCATGTCTTTACATGCACATTTGTCCTTGTTATGTATTGTTCTTAGTATTATTAATCAAATACCAAAATGCAAATCTCACTTCCTGTGTAACTAGAGAGCACAAACCTCTGCCAAGACATAATCCATCTGTACTGACACTGTAGAACAGGAGTCTCCAACCTTTTTTGCACCATGGATCGATTTAATGTAGGCATTAATTTCACGGACCAGCCTTCAAGGTGTGTCAGATAAACACTGCAAAAATCAAATAACACCACCGGCATAAAAAAAATTAATGTTTCCCTTTTGCAAAGAAGCTCCCCAAAGACGTTTGTTTTTTACTCATTTTTGCTAGTTTATGAACTTATATCTGATTACGTGACCAAGAAAAGCGTATTGACGTGTTGAGAGGCACAGATGAAGTTAGGTTGGACAGAGTTGCTTTCAAAATAAAACGTCTTTCAGACTCTAATAATCAATATAATGGAAATTATATCAATTATTTATTCTTTCTGTGCGGCCCAGTAACAAATGCCTCATGGACCAGTACTGGTCCCTGGCCCACCAATTGGGGCCCACTGCTGTAGACTGAACACTGTTGCTGTCAAACTGCAACATTACTATTTAAAATATTCTCTATAAATCTGACAGATTTTTCCCAGACAGAATCCCAACATATGTTCCTGCCCAACATGTATTCATTTGTTAGTGCAAACATTACCTTCCTGTCCAAGGTAAATATAAAACAGCTGTTTTTACATATGGCTCACTATATAGTGGCTCAGTGGGTCACTCGCTCACAAAACCCTCAGTGTTCTTAGCGTAGCACGTAGGGGCTGTCATTCTGGGAGCAAACATCTGGATTTACACCAATCAACCACAACATTAAAAATCTCTAACAGGTGAAGTGAGCAACATCGATTATCTCATTACATTGGCACCTACCCAGGGGTGGAATGTATTAAGCAGCAGTCAGTGTATTGACAGGCTACCTGTATTAAACTGCCTGGATTAGCTGTCTCTCAACATCAGCGACCTTGAGTTAATTTCAGGGTGGAGATCCTACTGCCTCATTAAAGGCTTTGGTAAACCCAACGACTCATTGACTACATTACTGGAGCTGAGGACACGCCTCCACGTCCACACACAAGCATGGACTGTAGTCTGCAGAAGTGACCAGGTGGATTCACAGAGGTGATTTAGAAAAAAAAACATCAGGTTATGTGTGTGTCATCCAACAGTCAGCCTCAGTGTTGTACCTTTAGTGCAGTGTGAGCAGTGTTTTTCTCACATTAGACAATACTTACAGACTATTAGAACGATCCAATGAATCAGAAGCAATTATCGAATATTTCTTTCTTCTCTCTGGCGCCCTATCCACCGGGTTGCCCCAGGCAGCTGAGTGGACGGCCTATGCTAAAAACTTTGCCTTGCAGCACCTCTTAAGCGCACTCATTAACATATTATATCTTGTTTGTTTATTTCATACCAAAGCTGATTTTTTTTTTCTTTTTAACCTTGCAACAGGCTTGAGTGTCTTCCTGCTTTCAGTCTATGTAATATTTTAAAATTTGGATGGCTCTAGCTGGATATTTAGCATACAGAGGTATTGTATCTTAATTAACTCTCAGCAACTGCAACTCTTCCTTTACGTTTCATTTCTAAAATATTTACAGCAGATTGATGGTGGTAGCAGTGGGTTTTAATTAGATTGTTTAAATGCTGTTAGCGTACTCCTTTTATATCCTGTAAAAACAAGCTGGTTGGTCTTTTTTGCCCAGTGAGATTTGCCAGTGTCGAGATACAAAAGCAAAACTTTCAGTTCAGCACAAATTTATACTAAAGTGTTCGATTGTGTGAGATTTAGGAAAAAAACAAAACATTTCTATGATGTTAAAATGTCTATCTATACATGTGTGTGTTTGTGTGAAAGAGAGGAAATGTACCTGATAGTTATATTCTATATGACTGAAGGTCAGATTAGAAAAATAAATAAATAAATTATAACTTTTTTTTCCATCTAAATAGTTGTACAGAACTTTGTAGGCTAATATTTTCAAAAGGCTCCATTACCACAAAGAGGCAGCACTGCCATTGAACCATCATGTTGCTACTCAACAAAATAAAACTTCTTGTCTTTGTCAAATCTGTTCACCTTTTAACAGATTTATTTTCATTTCTCATTTGACAACAATAAACCTTAAACCTGTAGTTCAACAGAATTTAGCCAAACTATTGTTGTACCTGAATGTTTCCTTGTAACATTACAGAGATTATGCAACATTTTACAAAGCTCACCAGGGGATTTCTTTTTGTACAGTTTGGCCAAATAATAAAAATCACATCATAACTAACCCATGTATACTACTGCCATTATGCTATTATTGCAAGAAAGCACCAAAGATGGAAAAGGCAAAAGGTACTTATTGAAAATACTAACAGCATCTTTTTAAAATATATTTTACCACAACAAAGATAAGAAATGTGTTTGGGGTTTTTTTTCCCTGCATTGTTATAACATTTTCAGGAGGCCTGTGTTGCATCAGCACTATTGGACTGAGAGCTGGGTTTAACAGATATTCATGTGAGCCTCTGATCAGCTGTGAATAGTGTTTAACTAAGCAGAAACACAGGATAAGTAGTGCAGTGATGCTGTGGGTCACTGTAAAGTTATGTGTGTACTTCAAAGCGAAGCTCCCCCTTGTTTCCTGTTTTAAGATCTGAACTCAGAGTACTGTTTAAAATGCACAAAATCAGGAAGCTATTAAAACCAGGCAATTGGACAGATGTGGCCCTTATAACTACAGCTGTGCACTTTCAAAATAAAATACATGTAGAATGTGTAAGAGAATATACAAAAGATAGAAATGCACCGTGACATGGAAAATGTTTTATCTACAGAATAATGTGTGTTGTTACCTGCTCCAAGGAAGTTAGGATTTTGCTTGTTGTTTGTTAGCAACATTACAGGAAATACAGGACAAATCTTGATTATTATTATTATTATTTTTTTTTTTTTAAAGACAGATAAGTTATCACCCAAGGAACAAATTATTAAATTTTGGCCAAGATCAGACAGTGAGATCTTGTCTAATAAAAATCCCCAAATCCCAGATAACTCTTTTCTCCTATTATGGGTAAATATTTAAGACGTTAGTGTTGTAATTTCACCACAAGAGGGCAACAGTGTATAGCATCAACTGGATTATACTTTTACTTTCTGCTCTCTGAATGCTTTCTAGTTTATTGTGTTAAATCACAACATATTACCTGATGGAGACGAAGTTGATGTTGACGGTTGAGGGCCTGGATTGATTCCCCAGGTGGCATCACTTTGTTGGGAAAGTTTACAGTGTCAGAAAATCCAGCTGTGATGGGAGAAAATATAAAGATCACAGAAAGTTAGAAACATTTATCTTGGATCTCAAGTAGATTTGAAGTGCGTCATAATTTTAAAAAGATGTTTGTTGGATGTGTGGATGATTCATGGGAGCATGGCTTTGATAATACACTTCTGATTTTAACTGAAATACTCTCAGGAGCTTTCAGGCATTTAAGTGGAGCATGAAGAAATGTTTATTTTTCCAAAGTACTAACTTGCAAAGTTTCTTACAGTGGTTACATCACTGTGGCTTCTCAACATCTTGTTAAATCGTCTTCCGCTGCACTATATTTAAAACATGCATGCCAAGAAATCAGAGTTCATCCAGGAAACACTGTGACTGCAATGCGCCCTTTTAAATTTAGGTTGTTAGGACAAACCTACAGAATAGCATTTTCTCCAGAGTGCCAATTGATTACATCATTACATTTAAGTGATGATACATTCAGAGTTTCAAATATCATATGGTCATTTGCAAAACATAATCACACAGGTGGACTCTACAAGTATACACACGGCTAAATTTACTGCTCTGTGATATCCAAACAATGACAAGATGTAAAGGTTTAAACATCTAAACCAACAGTGAAACCGTATTTTCCGGACTATTGAGCGCTCCTGTCTATAAGCGGCTATTGAATTTATTCGAACAGTTTCATGTGGTCCACTCTGACCGGCACTGATGGGACGACGCTAAATGTATCGGTGGCACGGAGCTTGCTAGCTTGTAAAAAGCTAACGAGCTTCGTGCCGCCGATACATGAGTGTTTAAGCCGCAGGGTTCAAAGCGTCGGAAAAAAGTAGCGGCTTATAGTCCGGAAAATACGGTAATT
>OOFC01048795.1:5352-20719 GCA_900323345.1 Pseudochromis fuscus
GTTTCTAGTAGAGTATAATTAGTATTAACCCTCTGGTGTTTGAATTATGAAAGCCTGCATCAAGATAGTTTTTTCTTTTGTGTTTCACTCTTCTTAAGGCAGGAAAAACAAATACTCACTTTCATTTTTCAAAATACTCATCATCTTGTTCCTCACCATCCTGATCCTCACCACCCTGCTCCTCATCATCCCGATCCCCATCATCTTGTTCCTGATCATCTTGTTCCTCGCTATCCTGATCCTCACCACCCTGCTCCTCATCATCCCGATCCCCATCATCTTGTTCCTGATCATCTTGTTCCTCGCTATCCTGATCCTCACCACCCTGCTCCTCATCATCCCGATCCCCATCATCTTGTTCCTGATCATCTTGTTCCTCGCTATCCTGATCCTCACCACCCTGCTCCTCATCATCCTGTTCCTCATCATCCTGTTTCTCGTCATCCTGGTCCTCATCATCCTGTTCCTCATCATCTTGTCCCTCATCATCCTGTCCCTCATCATCCTGTCCCTCATCATCTTGTTCCTCATCATCCTGTCCCTCATCATCTTGTTCCTCATCATCTTGTCCCTTATCATCTTGTCCCTCATCATCCTGGCCCTCATTATCTTGTTCCACACCTTCCTGTTCCTCATCATCCTGTTCCTCATCATCCTGTTCCTCAGGAGAGAGGACCGGGATGGGAGATTTTATATATCCTGGTAAATTCCTCACATTGTTTTCCTAACTCATAGAGTTTGTTGCCTGTATAGATAATAAGCATAGCTGTTGTCAGTCCAGATACACTGTGATCTAATGTCCATTTGTTGGCTTTAAAGATAAGATTATAGACTATTTATAGGATAAACTTTCAGATGTAATTATCTGCTAAAATACCATCATCAGGAAAAATAACAATAATCTAATTATCTTGCTTTTCATCCAATAATATACATTTGTGCATGCCTAATTTTAAGATACTGAAAATCCTGGTGAGAAATGTCATGCAGCACCACTCACTGGCCTGCACGAACCCTGGTGTTAGTCATGTATTGCTCGCAGTCTGCCAAAGTAACGGCAAATATCAAATGTCTTCTAAGGTGATGGATCGTCTGCAGACACAGCTCCATGAAGTAGGTAAGTGCACACACACACACACACACACACATCTGCTCCACATTACCTCTGTGCCATATCCCTCAGAGTACCTGGTGATCATTACTCTGTTTTTTCCACAGTGTTCACACAGCAGCGTGTCCTGAGAACAGAGAGCAGGGATTGACGGACTGATCGGCTTCACACCTTTAATCTGACAACAGCAGCTCCCTTTAAAATATACAGTAAAAAAAATAATGAAACAGAAGCAGCCGCAGAGACAGGGAGAGGTCAGCGGGAGGCTAAAGGCATGCATTTAGAGCACAGATGAAGAAACACTCTGCGATCTGAGCGACGGCCGCAGACACTTAAGTGGGAAGCACTCACCGGCGTAGGCGTGTGTGCTTCTGAATAAAGTGTACAGGGACCAGCCTCGCACAGACACACCACATCTACCTCTCCACAACTCGCCCCCATCTGAGACACAGAGACAAAGACAGGAGAGGATAAACAGCGGCGATCTGTTGACTTATCGAGTCGTCTCGGCCCTTTTATCGCCAGCCGGCAGCGCGTTAACAAAGCCGAAGAAAAAAGGGAGCAAAGAAGCCACTGACGGACTTATCTGTGATCGCTCGTCAGATATCATTAGCAAAAGTTTTAATATCATGCTTCTCTGTCAGTGGCTCAGTGATGAGATTTCTGGCTTTTAACCTTTTCCTCCCACTCGCGTTTTCAAAACTGCTCAAAAACGGAGGAGTGCCACTGTTGGACATTTGGGGGGAAAAAAAACAACATAATTAAGCCACAAATAACATCAGAGCTACTGTATAATAAAAAGACTTGGTGGTTTATTACCTGATAAGATTAGATTACTCAGCTTTATGGTCAGTTAGAGGTTATAAAATGAAGCCATGTGTCCATAAGCCTCACCTCACAGTCATTGTCAGACGTCTCTCCGGAGGTAAACAGGCCGTGAGAGTCAGATTCCCTCCGCAGCATGACCTCTGACCTGGCTCACACACTCACATACACAGACCTGCCGGGGCACAGTAACAACACTGGGTTACACTGTATCCTCTCTGAACAACGAGGGCTTGTTGTGTCGTTACAATTAGTCGTAAAGCAGGTAAAGTATTCCTTTATACGTTGGGGAAATTTGCAACAGCAGAATAAAAAGTAACAAAACAGTATTGAAAACTGATGCAATAATAACAGATAATAATAATAATAATAATAAAGAAATGTGTAGGCGGGACAAAACACAATTTCCAACTCAATGAAACCGCACAGCTAGCTAGTTAACGTTACTCTATAACCTAGATATCATCAGTACACCTGCTAACACTAGCTAGCTAGTTATGGTGATACTGTTCCCACAAACTACTGATTACTACTACTACACTGCAGTATTTACTGGTGGTAATCAGGTTGAGTGACAGGTGGATGCAATGATTCTATTGGTTGAAATTGTTTTGGACAAGATGATGAAAGTCATGTGATTTTTGTTTGTTTCAACCAGGAAGTAAATGTGATTGAACTTTGATATACAAAAACCAACAAACTGGGTTTTTTTTATATATTTATTAGACTTTAATCATTAAAATTAAACCATTTTTAGTTTGTTTTGACATTTTTTGACTTAAATTGTTAAGTAAACAATACAACCAAAAGATTTTTTTTAAGTAGGATTTTCATATACATACGTAGGTGTAAATATTAAAGGAGTGACTAAAAAGACAATAAATAAAAGAAAAAATAATACTATTACTGATTTAAACACATTATAATTGCTAATTTGATTAGTGAAATTACTATAATTGTCAATGGACTTGGCATGCACGCAATACTTAATAATGTGTTTGAACTAAGTAGTTTTCATTAATAATATATTTTATGCTTTTTTCCCGCAGAAGTCTTTGCTTTAAATAATATGTGAGTCAAAGATAAACCTTGTTTTTCTTTGACATGCAGTGAATCACTGAAGAAATGAGTGGAAAAAATAAACTTGGTGTTACAGTGAGTGTCCAGATGATGCTCTCTTTACGCAAACAGCGCGTGTCAGAGATGTGTCATCACATCACCTCAGTGTAACATCTGTTCACCAGTGTCCGCACTCCCATTACGTAATAACCCCCGACAATCAACGCAGGAGAGCCGGGCAACTTTTCACATAAAGAGCAGTGGAGAAAAGACATCACTGGAAAAATGATAACTGATACCCAGAGAGGATCTTTGATGAAGATGCAGTGAGAAGTAAAGTCATATTCAAAAGCGGTAGTAACAAAAAAAACAAAAAAGAACAGAGTGACCCATCTTACCTCAAACGCATCCCGTCCGAGAAGGTGGAATAAAAGCCATTAAACAGTGAGTGGAGCTTTGTGTTCAGAGGATGAGCAGCAGCACGCGGCGGGGCTTGTCATTGTGGCGCGGGGAAGCCGTGAGCTCGCGCTGCTTGTTGTGGATGTTTGACATTGTAACAAATCCTCTGTGTGATGTCAGCGCGAGCGATGACAGCCAAGGCTACAGTCCGGGAAGCGCGCGCTCACCGGGACACCGAAAACAACGCGGGAGCGCGGAACAGCAGCGAGAGGGACTTCCGTAAAGGGATTTCAAAATAAAAGCAGTTGAAGAACCTGGACGTCTGGGGTTATCAGCTGGCATTTAAATATTAGGTCTAATTTTCCTGTTATTCTTTGTTATCTGCTCATAGAATTAATGCTACCTTTATTAACCTATGTTAATGTGAAGTGACTCTTCAAAATAAAGAAGAGGCAGGACTTTGCCTTGTCTACACAGAGACAAAAATGATTACATTTTAAAAAATCTCCCGTAGACGTGGCATCATCTCAAGAAATGAGTGTCCACCATAGACTGTTTATCAAAAGGACAAAGCCAGTGTGACGACACTTGTTGGTTTGTGAAGCCAGAAGATCAGCATTTGAACGTTGCCATATCACCATCCAGAAATGACCATATTTGGATATGAAGGGAGGAGTGAGGAGGCGGGTCTGACCCTTGAACCAGAGGTCACTGTCCAATGTGTATGAGACTTGACTTCAGAGCTGTCCTCATTGGAGATCAGACTTCTGCTACCAAACTCCTAAATATTCCTCAGTTTTTAAATTTATTTAATATTTATTTAATCATGTTAGATTTTTTTTCACATCACTGATAGCGAGAATTAACTTTAGCTAATGACTTTTGGAAATAAATTATCGACTGAGTATTTCACGTAAAAGGATTTTTGGATGTTTTTTTAATAGAACTCAATTGGCTCTTTTTTTTTTTTTTTTAGCCATGTAATGAATAAAATCAGAAAGCACTCAGAGAGCACAAACCTCCATGAAGACATAATCCAACTGCACTGATGCTATAGACTGAACACTGCTGCCCTCTTGTGGTGAAATAACAACACTGTTTTGTAAAAACATTTAAACAGATGGGGATTGTTCATAATGCTGCTAAGAGACGGACAAACACAGACAAAAACATAACTGGGCTGATGTAGTAAAATCACATTATCGAAAAAGCTTCACACGTCGGTGCTTTTACTCTACCTGTTCTCACTCATGACGTGAAAGTGGTTTTGTGATCCCACCAATCACCACGCAGATTCAAAAGGAGGAATGTACCTACATACCGTCGCTGCTCACAACTGCTACTTTGCATTGTTGCCGTGAACGTGTGGTGCACAGCAGTGTGGTATACTGGTGTGTAATTGTCTTTCAGGAAAATGAGATGTTCAGTTGCTACGAGAAAAATGGTCAAAGTGTTGAGTGGTTGGAAGTGAATTCAAGATCTTATAATCTATCTATCTATCTATCTATCTATCTATCTATCTTTAATATTAACATCATGTAGTGTGAAATGTGTGTCTTTAGTTAAAAAAGTGATGGTCCTAGTTCAACATGATCGTTTCAATGATAAGATCAAAGGTCTGACCCCTGACCTTCGTATCTTATAAACCTCAAACTGGGAGTGATTACATATAATGTTTTTATGCCGATATTTATCTTGCACTGAGACAGTCAGACTGCAGTCAGTAGTTATGATGAAGCAGACAGAGAAACAGTTGAAAAGCGATGTGCACATTTATATATACAACCAGTCACACACACACACACGCACTCACGGGAAGGCTTGGAAGTTTCTGGTCAGTTTCATCAAAGGAAATCTTCCGGAAATGTCTCTTCCCAGTGGGAATCTGTTCACATTATCACCAAAATGCTCCAGCTACAGTTGAGAATATGTCTGGTAATTGGATGCATATTATTATACATATGTACTTTTATCAGTAGATTAACTCCTATTAACAATTGTCACAGTTTGATGTCTTTGCATGTGAATCCTGCTGTAAGACTACAGAGAATTAAAAAAAAAAGAGCATTTGCAGCAGCGTTTAAAACCCTCGGTTGAAATAAATAAATGTTAAATGATCTTAAGCTTTTGCAAATAGAGCTCATTTTGGCCTAAACGTCCCATGAGGCCCAGTGCCGCCTGCAGACAGCGGGGCAACCCAACGAGATAAAGTGTAATTTGGAGAGGCCTAATGGTGGAGGGAGGGATCCTCATTAGGGCTGCATGTCGACCATGCAAATGACCCCCGAGAACACAGCTGTATACTGTGTGCTTTGGAGCAGAGCTGCAGACATGGCACCAGCTTCACAGGAGATATTTTTATCAATTATTAAGTTTTTTACTCGACACTCTGCACCCTAATGTTTAATTAAAGAACATTCGTCTTCATAAAATGCACAAAACGATGACACAGAATTAGGACTTTACACTGAGACCTTATTATGACATTGATGCATCCCTGCAGCTTTGATGATGCTGATAAAGCTGCATGTCGTATGAAAGCAATGCAGGGCAAAAGTTGGTCAATCGTGCACTTTTATGTGCACATAGGGGGTGAAGGGGGAGGCAGAAGAGGAGGGAAGTACCAGATCTTCAGAGGCAGATAGAGAGGTTTGTGTATACACAAGTTGCAATACAAACAGGAGATGCAGGCTCGATAAGGAAATTAAGGGAAAGGGTGCAACTCAAATAAACCACAACTGATGCACCAGCAGACCAATGCATCTGTTGCTCTCTAACTAAAACTCTCACTTACAAGACAGAGGTAGATGAAACTAAAGGGATAGGTCCAGGGGAATGAGTCTTGGATCTTCTGGAAACACTGCGTTCTTTGGATGTTCTCATCAGATTTGGATTCAAACACAACCAAAAGAATTCCTGCTCTTTGACTGAGGTTTGCAGGATCCTGGCAGGACCAGCAGGACACAGCAGTGGACTTTTGGATCAAACGCGAGCCGTCGTTTGAGATCGGAGGGACAAACACTGCACCCTGAGGCAATTACAGGTTTGGGTGCAGCGAGGAGACCCAGAGGTGGTTCAGAGAGTGTGATTTGGGCGTGTGAGTTATGTGCGTCTGTGGTGGACAAGTGAGGCAGAGCATCCACAGACATTCAGATGGATATGCAGAGTGTGTGAGGTGGTTGTTGACTGCACAGTAAGAAGAGGAGGCAAGGAAGGAATATATGCGGATATAAGGAAATATGCTGTTTAAATGACGTGTGCTTTCTGGATTTATTAAACCCAGGAAAAGGAAATATCATCATGTTTGCCAAAGCAATGCAGCTGAAGGTCTACAGAAGATTTTCATGAACTTTGAAGGATCAATGAAGGAATCCGATCAAACTAAAGACCTGACCTGGGACTTTGACCAATCCTGGGACCCGTTCCTGACACCGGCTGCACGTCTTTGCCTCAACACTTTGGACTTTTCAGACCTCTGGGATGAAGACGACAGCACCGAGGACGAGGGAACCTACACAACCGTTGAATCGTCGACATGTCTCCAAGGCCCGCCGGCTCCCCCTCCTCTTCCTCCCCTCGCCCCACCTTTGCCCTCAGCTTCCACTAAAGGGGACACTATTAAATGTCGCACCTTGAAGCTCCACTGGAGGGAGCTGCAGAGCGTGGCTCCGCTTCCCAGGATGACGCGCTTTGGAACGCAGACTATCTGGGCCGGACTTGAGCCGGTGCATTTGGACACGAACCGGTTGGAGTACTTGTTTGAATCTAAGGAGAACAGCAGCAGTTTTAATGTGGTTTCAGGGCGGCAGGTGAGGGCGATGCAGCAGGTTGAAGCTTCAGGAATCCATTTTTTGAATTTTTCTAACATGCATTTGGTCCGTTAACGTGTTTATTTTAATTTTTCTTAGCATGTAAACAATCTGTGAAAGTTAAATAGAAAGCACTTAGAGAGCGCGATCCTCCATCAAGGGATAATTCAGCTTTACTGATGCCATCCACTAAGCATTGCTGCCCTCTTGTGGTCAAATAGCAACATGACCTTGTCAAAACATTTTCCCATTATAACAGATTGGGATTTCTCTGGATTTTTTTCAGACAGGAGTCCATCCTCTGATCTTGACCCAAATTAAATAATGTCTTCCTCTAATAAAAATCATCAAGACCCGTTCAGTAGTATTTCCATAATGTCGCTAACAAATGGACAGACAGATGGCAAAAATGTGACTTCCTTGGCGAGGGTAATAAGGGCCCATGTCAACATACAACACAAGTCTTGCCTTTCATACCAAACATTTCCAGCTTCTGGAAATATTTCAACCTCCCCATCTAGAGAGTATGAGTAATGCAAACATTTTCACATCTCCTACTGTTTTCCCTCAAACCCAGAAGCAGCCATCAGTCTCAGTGCTGGGAATGAAGCGGAGCAACATCATCACCATCGCCCTGAGCAGGCTGCCCCCTCCCCGCCTCCTCCCCTCTGCTATCTACAGCATGGACAGCAGCGTGCTGGACAGAGAGGACGTTCAGGTACAGCTCAGGTCAAGTCCTGCATGGTGACCTCTAAAGTTTGCTGTTGTTGGATGTGCAGCTCGTCGCCCTTGTATATCTTCCCTATGACAGAATGGAAGTGGTGCAGAGACACTGCAGAGAGTCCTCATTTAAATAATCTCTCTTCACATTCCCTCTAAAACAGCGTCTCCACACACTAATCCCCACAGAGGAGGAACTGTGTCGGATCAAGGAGGCCAAGGCCCAGAACCCCCACTCCCCTCTGGCTCAGGCCGAGCTCTGCCTGCTCACTCTCGGGGAGATCCCGTACCTGAGCTCCAGGCTTCAGCTGTGGGCCTTCGCTCTGGACTACGACTCCTTAGAGAGGGTAAGATCGCGCTACATCAGGTTGGCAAAAATATGCAGAGCAAAAACACCACCGTGATGACTTCATCACTAAAGATGTCACCAGACTAAAAATAAAACATGACTCACCACAATCAATGCCCTCGAAATGTGTCCCTCCTCCCAAAAGGAAATTGCTGAGCCTCTTTTCCACCTGAAGTTGGCCATGGAGCAGCTGGCGGCCAGCCAGACGTTTCGACGGATTCTGGCGACGGTGCTCGCAATCGGTAACTTTCTGAATGGGTGTAAGGTGAGTGCACTGTGATCCCAAACTTTATTTTAATCACCTTTATTGCACATCTTTTAAAAACACGTTTTCATAACCCCCAAGGCCCGTGGGTTTGAGCTGAGTTACCTGGGCAAACTGTCTCAGGTGAGGGATACGCACACCCGCCAGCCCCTGCTGCACCACGTCTGTGTGCTCCTGCTGCAGCTCTACCCACAATCCTCTGACCTCTACTCTGACATCACCGCTGTTACTAAAGCTGGAAAGGTGTGTGCTTGCATCTGTGTGTGTGTCCTTGTCCTGGGTGTTAACACTGCATCTGAGGGAGAGTAATTTGGACATAACAAAAAAAACAAGGCTGAAACAAAGGTCAGAAAAACAGATTCAAGTATAAAAGCAACTGGGATGAAAATAAGTTATTTCAAATGATCCATGAAGTAAGTTGAATAATATTATTTTTACAGTGCGACTACTGTCAGGTCCAAACCTGCTTCACTCAGCTGGAGGCCATGTGCAAAGCATCATGGGAGCAGCTGAAGGTGCTGGACAAGGCGGAGGAAAAGAGGAAAGGAGGGAAGAGTGAAAAGAGAAAAGGAGGAGGTGATGACTCTCAGGGGTCGATCCGTCACCGGCTGCCGAAGATCCTGAAAGAGTGCGAGGAGAGGCTGAAGGTCCTGAGGGCGGTTCATCGTCGGGTCATCAACAGGTGCTCTGCTGTTATTAAATACAATAAATAACCTCAACAGAACTGGTCATGTTGTTAACTGGTCCTGATTGTTTATAGAATGGGTGAACTGAAAATGACGTCACCTGTTGGTTTGTAGACTCGTGGCCATGTTGGTTGTTTGGAGCCAGATGTGACCATATTTGGAGATGAAGGGAGGAGAGAGGAGGTGGTGCAGTGCTACAAAGACAATAATCATCTCGATATAGTTGTTTGTAAAAGGATTATAATAAAAACTCAATAAAATGCTGATTTGTTGAAGCAGAAACCTGCAGAATAACCCTGTATTATTACAGTAATTGTACTTTCCTGTACATTTCCTGCAGGTTTCACTCTTTCCTCTTATTCCTCGGCTATTCCCGAGCGATGGTGAAAGAAACCAAAGCTGAAGACTTCTGTAAAACCATCAGCAACTTTTCACTGGAGTACAGGACCACCCGGCAGACCATCCTCCTGCAGAGAGAGCGGGAGCTCAGACAGAAGAGTGGTGCAGACAGCCCGGGCCCTAACACACCTGTAGGGAGGAGGAAACACCAAGCAGCTCCCTCACAGGTCATCTCACATGTTTTACTTGTAATAACAAACTGTTTGTTATTGTTCAGCATTTGTTAACCTGCATTTGATCCAGCAGGAAAGTGAGGAGCAGTGCAGGTTGGAGGAGGTGCTGAGGACACCCGAGTCCATCCCGAGACTGGACGTGACTTTGCCTCGAAGCCGCAGAAGATTGACGGACATCCAAGGTGTTTCATATGAGCCTAAAACACAATTTTAGTTGTTTCTCTTCACCTTTTTTAGTTTTTTTTTTACACTGATTCCCTTTTTCTGTTTACTTCTCAGGTCCATTTTCAAGGAAACTGAAGTGGTGACCCCGCCGACCTCTTTGAAAGCCATTCAGTCACTGATGATTGTTATTTATGGCGTTGTTGTCAGATTTTTGCAGCACCATGTTGTTTAGCAGTAAGAAACAGACAGGAGCATGAGGTTTAACGTGCCAGTCAATTTTTTAATAATGTAAAATACAACAAAAAAATGTGTGTATTTGTGTGTGTGCACTGATAAAAGACAATAAAATACAAAAAAACACGAACAATCATAAAATGTGTCCAATTTAAGTTGTAGTTGTTTCTGTTAATGGTCCATTTTCATATTATTATTAATAATTTATTCGCAACAATCAAGATATTGTACTAATAAGCCTTGTTGATACCACATACTCTAGAATTTTCCAAAACGTACACTGATTTTTTTTATATATTATTTATAACAATACGCCCTCTAATCTCATTTTTATTACGTTCTTCTTTTAATTATACTTTTGACAAGACACACCTGGTTCACTGTGACCTCCTCTTCACATTATTTTCCTCTCTAATCGTCCGAAAAGAGCCGCTTATGGCTTCTTGTCATGAAAATATAAATTAACGCTCATTCAAATCAATACAGGAAGATAAGCGGAAGTCGTCAGTCATGAGTCACAACTGGCAAGCACATCGGCTAATCAGCGAAGGGTAATATCCAGACGGGGGCGGTCCATCTATCCAATCGGAAGCTGGGATTCGGCGGTGGGCGGGGCCTTTGCTGTTGTGTGTTTGAGTCGACGCCATTTCGTGTCCACTGGTTTCAAGGTGATACATTCAGCCAGCAGAGCGGATCTTTACCCACTCAAGTAGAAAGACTTGTTCTCGTTTTTAGTGTTAAGCTCCTGGTGAGTATTTTTAAACGAGAGATTTTTTCCCTATTTTTCGTTTTTTTTTCCTGACTTTGAACCGTCTTTGGGACTTTTTTTTGTTTTTGTTTTTATTTTTAATGCATTTTTCCTGGCTGGTTATTTTCCCCTTTGGCTTTTAGTGGCGTACATTTTGTGATGGCAGCATAAACCGCGCAGAAACTAGTTTTAAGTAGCTTGCACCGCAGTATTTTTTACAATAAAACTTTTTATTTTTGAGCTTTTAATTTTTCGAATAAGACATTTTAAAAACAATTTTTCAGGGAGTGCTGTGTTATTGTTTATCTGAATGTGGTCTCAGAAGATGGTTCCAGGATTTTCTGGACAGTGTTCAAAACTGGGGTCTCCCTTTTTCTGGAAATCGGTTTTTAACATTTTGTGTGTTTTTTTTATTTTTATTTTTTCACCCCCTCCCTGTGTTTTACCTCCCCCCTCCCTCCACTTGAAACTTGATTTGCAGGCGTTGACATTGAGCCATATTTTTGTATTTCCCTTGTGATCTTGGCAGTGCTGAGGCAGTGTGCAGCAGATCTCAGGAGTGATGTCATTTTTCAGGCAAGATGTTTTCCCCCCCTGTGAGAAGTGGGGCGTCTATTTTTATTATCTTTTTTAAACGGAGACATTAACACCACCACAGTGTTTTGATTTGCTCGTGGACGATGGGGGATGTCTGTAATTGGTGCATTTGGGGTAATTGTGCTATAATAATTAAAAGTTTTCATGCAGATTGAGACAGTGTCCACCCAGATCGTAGCAGGTGACTCTGAGCTGTGCAGCTGCTGACAGGCCTGCAGAGCGGCCTGCACGTAACCAGGCCACTTTGCTTTTCACATTGTTTGTACAGTACTTTTTAAAACTTCTCTTCCAGTTTGGAGGTGGGTTTTACACAGGGGAGGCTGACAGGAAGTACCCCACCTCTTGTCCACAGTGTGCCCTTGAGCAGGGCAGGTGCCCCTCTGGGCTCCAGGGGCGCTGTTATGTAGCTGACCCTTAATTTGACCCCAGGCAGGAGGGATTGGGGGTGAGGAGGGGGGTGGTGGGCATCAGTTTACCCCAAAACCAGGATGAAGCAGGAGGTGAAATTCAGTGTTTTTAATGATATACATTATTTATTTTTGTTGTTTGCAACACACTAAATAACCTCGGGTTGTTTTTACTCTGAACTGGATCCTGGGTTAATTTATCCCAACAATATGGGTTGTTTTTTCCACAATTTTGTCATTTTTATCCAGTATTCTGTTATTTTTATTCAATATTTTGTCACTTTTATTCAGTTTTCTGTCATTTTTCTTCAGTATTTTCTTGTTCCCACCTAAAAAAAAAAAACAACCAAATACTTCCCACCAATAACCAACTTGCTGGTTTACATTAACAAAGCATGGAGTCCAATATTAACCCAGTACTGGGTAAAAACAACCCAGCGATTGTTTGGTGTGTATTCCCAGTTACCTGCCATCTCCAACCCCGACAGTGTTTGTCCACCTACTGGTGATTTTAAAATCAAATAAATCTCAGTCGAAACAATAATATTGAAGCATTAGAGGGTAAAAAAGACTAATTTGTTACATTAATCATACTTTAATCATACGTTTTCCTGAGTTATGTTTCTAAATGTTAGACTGAGTGCATGTGTTAGTGGATATTTCCTGTTTTGCCCTCACACTTCCTGCCCTGCTTGCTGTAATAATTTTTTAGAAGATCTTCTTTTCTAATTTTACCTTTTTTGTTTCCCCCCTGTTTAGTTTTTGAAGCCACTTTTTTCAGCGGCGACAAATCGTAAGTTGGTCTCAACCTTTTTTTTTTTTTTTTTTTTTTTTTTTTTTTTTTTTCTTTTTGTGCTGTGAAAGTAGAAAACTCAGCAGCTTAATGTCCAAACTGAACCTCCTACATGTTCCCAGTCTGTAATAATGAAATGCATCGTGTTCAGAGGCCCGGTTTGTCCTGCAGCTAACTGCAGCTAACGGCTCCTCCCACAAAGTCAAAAATGAGACCTGTGTTTTTCTGCCTTTGCTTTGTAATTTTTAATTTTTGTGAGTGTGCATGTCATTTTAATGGAAATCTGGTCCACTACTCATAAACATTTCTCTTTAATCCCAACGATGCCACAGCTATCAACATCAACAAAAGGAGGTTTTTGGCTTTTTAAAGCAGCATGCTGATGAAATACCATCAATTACTAACTAATGGTGCGTTTCCACTACATGGTACCGACTCTAATCTACTCGGTTTGGTTTGCATTAGGAAAAAGTACCTGGGTCCACTTTTCCAGTACCTGCTCCTAACTGCAATGCGATTGGTCGTCATGCAAATATTTGTACCTGCAGTTGCACAGTGATGTTCAGAATAACAAGTTAATAATTAAAGAGATCCAAGGTCCAATAACAGGCTTTGGTGCAACAATATAATTATATTTAAACAAACACACAAAAAAAAAAACAGAGCAGGATCCTGAGCTCTGAGTAAGGGTGGACAATACTGGGAGTTTTGGTATCGATCGGATACTAAGTAAATACACGGCAAGTATCGTCGATACCGATACTTTTTACTCAACCTGTCATGGTCATTGAATAATTTTGAGATTTTTCCTTTAGTTTGTTGATTATGATAAAACACAGGACAAAGGATAAATTAACTAACTACACAAAAAGGTTTATTATATTCAGCCATATTTCAGGTTTGAGATTTATCTTTATATAAATGCATATTTTCGAGTTTGAGTAAAACAATTACGATTTTTTTCAACTGGCTGAATTTATGAAAATATCTTAATCAATTTGTTAAAGTTGTCTCTTTGATCATCAATTACACTGTTTGCTGAATGTATAAAAAAGAAACTGCAACAAAAGTATCGATCTCATCACGTTAGTATCGATGTGTCTTGGTATTGATACTATCAGTATTTAGATCGTCACGCCCGGCCTTAGCTCTGAGCACCTTGTTGTACCAGGACCTCACAGCTCTGCTAAAGTTTTTAACCAGGTTCTGACTCGATGAATCAACATATTTGAAGTTCAAACAACTCATTTAACTCCTGAAAAAATCTTCAAACTGCTTCCTGTTTCCTGCTTCTGAACATTACTCCATCACCTGACCACACGGAGGCGGGACTTCCTCTGTAATGGAAACAGTGCCGAGTAGATTCGAGCTGGTGCCATGTAGTGGAAACTAATTATTCAGCAATCACACAAAGATGATTTTTGTCCAGATTTTGCTGAGATTTTGCTTTTTTTCCCACCTGTCGTCTTCGACTCTGATTCAAAAACAAATCACAAACACCCGAAGTTGAGATTTTTATTCCTTCTGATTTAAAGAAACAGAAGTAGCTGCACAGATGTGACGTGTCTGCAAAGCTGCTCCTCGTGTCGTGTTTTTGTATTTTTGTCTGTCTTCAAGCATGAGTCCTGAGAGCTGCAGCTGCAGTGTCTTTCACAGTTGAAGCACCAACATTAAACCAACACTCACTCACATCACAGACGTGCAGCAATCAACCCACTTACTGCCAATGAAAATATTATTTGATACTTTTTAAAGCCCAGATGAGGCTTATTTACAAAGGCTGTGATAAAGCCTTATGTTTGTTACAATGTTGAATTTGGAATTAAAGTACAGCCGGGACTTCACTCTATGATGCAGTGTAATACATTAGGCCTACCTTTGTATTCTTACTACGTTTGTAAAGGTTTAATTAACGGGAAGTCAAGACAAACACTGCAACATCACATTCAATGGTATGGAGACATAAACTGTTACAGTGCTGGGCTGTTTTTAACTGGGTTTCACTGGGTAAACTGGGTGGCTAACTACAAGCTGGGTTCATTAATCCAGTACAATGTGTTGCTGTTACCCAACGTAATGTTTTTACGTTAACGTTTTGTAGTTATTCCCTAATATTTTGTCGTTTTACACAGTTTTTTGTTATTTTCAGGCAATATTTGGTTGTGTTTACCCAATATTGTGTTGTTTTCATTCAATATTGTGTTGTTTTGCCTTTTTTTTTTAGTTTTTCCCCAATATTTTTTTGTCTGTAGGCAATATTTGGTTGTTTTTACCAAATATTGTGTTGCTTTACCAAGTATTTAGTTGTTTTTTAACCGTTTTTCCCCAATATTTAGTTGTTTTTAGCCAATATTTGGTTGTTTTTACCAAATATTGTGTTGTTTTACCAAGTATTGTGATGTTTTTAACCAGTTTTTCCCTGCTTTTAGGCAATATTTGGTTGTTTTTCCCTAATATTTGGATGTTTTTACCAAATATTGTGTTGCTTTACCAGGTATTTTGTTGTTTTTTAACCATGTTTCCCCAATATTTGGTTGTTTTTAGCCAATATTTGGTTGTTTTTACCAAATATTGTGCTGTTTTACCAAGTATTTTGACGTTTTTAACCAGTTTTCCCTGCTTTTAGGA
>OOFC01048796.1:0-15657 GCA_900323345.1 Pseudochromis fuscus
TGTGTTGAAAGACTTAACACATTAGCTGTGTTAGAATATGAACACAATGATTGTGTCAAATATAACACAAAATGTGTCGTCCTTATATAGACACATTAATGAGTTGGGAATTGACACAATTTGTGTTGATATTAACACATTTATTTAAGAGTGTGCACTTCCTGCTGGATGAAAGCCAGGGGTCCTCTGCTGCTGCTGCTGCTGTCCCTGAGCTATGTGATGCTACATTGTTGCAGCCTGCTCCCTAGTGCCAAGGGACTGCTGCTGTCCCTGTGGAGCAGGCTGGCTGTTGCCTACTACAAAATTCTCTCCCTGAAACTGTACTTCATCTGCGAAAACAATTAAAGCTGTTGAAAAACTTTATGGAACCAAATATACTAAGCAAAAGCTTAGTAGAAAGCACAGAAGATCCAAGAAATATGATATGATAATATGTAAAGGTGTCATTAATTGAAACATTAGACTGTGACAGGACAATCACTTGAAAATAATTTGGCCAGTGAAGGTGTCTTTCAAACATATCAGGGTCTGTGCACAGCCATGTCGGTGCCATGTTTTCCAGTTTTAAATGGTTACATATACTGTATCCTACGGGAATGACATACTACCAAGTCAGCTGTCACTCCCTTCGACTGTCCCTACAGTTGGAGCCCCCAATACACAGTAAGAGGACATACTGTTAATTCTGCTCATGTATAGTAGAGTCTGGATACTTGATACTATTGCCTTCAATGTTTACTCCAACTCCACTCATTTTACACAGGCTGTCAATTAAATCTCAATTTAATGCGCATTTTATAGCCTTCTCATACTGTCCATCTACTTTATATATCCTTAATGTACATGAATACACTGTGCTTCACCTCTACTTTGCCCTCAGGTTAGACTGGCTGTATTTCTTGAAAAAACATTAGTAAAAGACAGCGTTAACCTTTTCTGTGATCAGACACATA
This sequence comes from Pseudochromis fuscus, assembly GCA_900323345.1. Taxonomy (NCBI): domain Eukaryota; kingdom Metazoa; phylum Chordata; class Actinopteri; family Pseudochromidae; genus Pseudochromis; species Pseudochromis fuscus. The sequence goes on from OOFC01048796.1 coordinate 954, forward strand.
ATCTGTCAAAAAACATACCCGACATGTGCCGACGGAGCCTTCTGTCTTCATCAGAGGTGTCACTGGGTGATGTGTGATGCAGTTAAAACAGCTGACCATTCGCCACTGAGGGTGCCGCTCCATCTGTGAGAGTAGGTAGGCCCCTTCGTCCTCTGACGAAGACGAACACCAAGAACACCAAGGAATACAAGAAATGACAAATGGATATGCAATCTCTCCAAACACACTAACCAAAGTCGAATGTATTATATTATCACGTGAAAAAATACAGAACCAGAGACAAAAAGCAGCACTACACAATGAAATAGCAGGCATCCTCAAAACCACCCAGCAACATCAGCAAACAAGAAGCGGAGGCCAGTAACACTTGACAGAACAACCCTCACATCACAATCCTCCCAGCTGACAAAGGAAGAACCACTGTCATAATAGACACCGAACAATATGAAAAGCAAATGAAGGACATGCTCCAAGACAACAACACATACGAGGTCCTGAAAAAAGATCCCACCGACATAAAGAAGAACAAACTCAGACTGCTACTGAAACCACTACTAGATGATGGAAAACTGGACAAACAAACATACAATCACCTCATTCCTACTGCGAGCATCACCCCCCGGATCTACGGCATGCCAAAAATACACAAACCCAGAGCTCCGGTACGACCCATCGTGGATAGCATTGGCTTGGTAACGTACAACCTCTCAAAATATCTGGTGAACATCATAAAACCTCTCCTGGGCAATACAGATCATCAATGCGAAAACTCCAAAGAACTGGTAAAAGAACTCAGAAGCATAAAAGTTGGAAAAGACGAGATTTTCATATCTCATGATATGGCATTACTATTCACCCAAACTCCAATAGAAGCCGCATTACACATAATGCATAAATGACTGACAGCAGACAAAACTCTCTGTACAGGACATCTCCCAGCTGGTCCGGTTTATTTCCATATCCACCTATTTCCAGTTTCGCAATGTCATCTACAGACAGAAGGAAGGTTCTGCCATGGGGAACCCGCTGTCGGCGATCATGTGTGGGTTCTTCATGGAGGACCTGAAGGAAAAAGCAACAACATCTGCACCCGAGCACTGCCAACCAACTCTGTGGAAACGCTACGTTGACGACATATTGGAAAAAGTGAAATCAGGACACACGTAACAGATCACAGAACACTTCAACACCATGGACCACACCAGTCAAATCAAATTCACCTACGAGGAAGAGGTCAATCAGTCCACAGCTTTCCTGGACATAAACATAACACATACAGACGATGGCAATATAAAGGTAAACAGGAAACCTACACATACAGACCAGTATTTATTATGGACTTCATAACATCCAACCACACACAAGATGTCAGTAATAAGAACTCTATGTGATCGCGCACAACTGATAACAGAAGAGGAAGACAAGAAACAGGAGTGTTACGACCCTGTGTGTCTCGGGGGCACAGGGAGCGTAACATAAAGTTGAGAAGGGTTGGCGACAGGAAACAGAGAAGATGCCGGCTGCAAGGTTTTAGGAGTGTATTTTATTCATGAATAAAATTAGCAACCAAAACTCAGAAGCAAACGGAGAACGAAAAGCGAGCACACAGTAAACCAAGGCTGATCTGAAATAAAACAAAGGAGAAAAGGTTAAACCACACAAAAACAGAACCAAACAAACATCCAACCAACCAACCCGCCAGAAACTAAGGAAAAATAACCACACTCTTCAAGGGGAGCAGAAGGACACACCAGACTGGTAACAGGACTCTGCTAAGACACTGCTCTGTGCCCAGCCACGGCTCTAAAAGAGAGGGCATCCCGTGCACCACCAGGTGTATTTAAACGCAGCCAGCTAATTGCATCAAGTGGCTGCACCCGGTGTAGGTGGGGGCTGCCGAGGCAGGTGATTGCAGCAGAGCTGATCAGGCCAGGTGAGTGCAGCAGCACCCCAACCCACCTGAGAAACATAGGCCTTCAGGCCATAACAAGGAGGAAAAACACATCCAAACCACACTGTCCAGATGCCAATATCCAACATGGGTAATAAAAAAGGGACGACAGCAGGTGGTGACACTGCCGTACATCAGAGGCACAACCAAACGTATCCAGAGGGCCATGAAAAAAAATCACATCAGCACCCCAGTCAAACCTTTTAAAAAAGTCAGACAACTCCCGGTACACCCAAAGGACAAAATCAACCCAAATAACAAATGTGACGTTATAACTATATGAGATTTCATGGCATTCTTGTAACTAAACATTCATTGGAGAGACAGGACGCCCTTTCATCACACGAAAAACTCAACACCAAAAAGAATGTGAAAAGGAAACGGCAAAAAGACAGACGAGATCCATAACACAACAGTCACTACAAGAACACATGAAATCTGCGATCACAGACCACTGCAAATGGGAAAACCATGCCATGAATTGGGAGAAGGCCAAAGTCATCCACACAGAGGCAAACAGACACCATTGTTGGATAATCGAGGCAGTGGAGATCAGCAAACGGGGAGAAACAGTCATGAACCAGGACGAGGGGGCCTATTTACTCTCACACATGGAGCGACATCCTCCAGTGGCGAGCGGGGGGCGGTGCCGACCTGTTAAACTTTGACAGGACGGCACCGCCCCGGTAAACATCAGCTGACACCTCTGACGAAGACAGAAGGCTCCGTCGAAACATGTCAGGTATGTTTTTTGACAGATAACGTGTCTGATCACAGAAAAGGTTAACACTGTAGAAACTTGAGACACAGCATACAAGGCAACAACATGCCTTGCTACATTTTGTATCTCTGCCTTTGATACAGACACAAAAAATCTTAAATCTTAAACTTCCACAAAACTCAAAAAGAGAAACATTCGTTTAGTTATCCAGACCGGCTGCTAACAGTTAATGGCTAACAGCTGTGTTTACTTTATATAACCACTTCACGGCCGTCTATTACCGTGGCTAATAAAACCAAAGTACATTAATAAATATACGCCAATTATGCACTTATTATTATACGTTTTCATTGTCATAACGTAATGAACGTGAGTGTAAACTTACCACTTTGTGGGTTAGGGTTAGGGTTCTCCCTCTTTGACATACGTCTTCTTCTGCTGCAGCAGCCAATCAGAAAGACAGGACCTCGAGGCATCATTTGATTGCTACGCCTCACACCTTTGTAGCAGCCAGAGAGCCTCAGGGCTGCAGAGACGGTTCATGTTTTTAAAAGCAGGGTCAAGACACACTTTTTTAATTTAGCTTTCAATTGATTTTTACTTTATGTATTTATTTTTCTCTCTTTCACTTTTAACTTTGATTACTTTTAGAGTACTTTTTCTCCTTTATGTGGCTTTAACTCGCTATAATTTTACCATCTCTTAAGTGTCATTTTAATCTGTTTTTAATCCATTCTTTTACTTTAACCATTTTATAAACTGTTTTGTTTTTTAATCTCCAGTGTTTCTCCTCATGGGGGGTAGTCCACATCAGAGACTGTGCCTGGCCTGCCTGCAGGGGTGGTGGTGGCGGGGGGGGGGTGTCATCATAAACTCCTCAAAGTTTAATGAAGCCTTCACCAGGACCCGCGTTATGCATGTTTTTACACATCTCATTCACCTTTCCCAAACGCCATGCAGCTCTCTTAGCGATGGACCTCCATGTAATCCCCTTGTCAGTGAAGAACCTGATGAGCTCTGGCTCTCTTTGGTGCCTCCACAGCTCCTTCACATCCTGGTCTGCTTTTTTAAATGTCTTTGAATTGTCTGAATGAATAATCTTACAGAATCCTCTTCTTGCAACAAATCTCTTAAATGCTAAGAGGAAGTTTTCAGTGGTTTGGTCTGAGACTAACTCTAAATGTACTGCCCTGGTGACAGCACATGTGAAGAGTGCAATGTAAGCCTGTTTGGATGGGCCACCTGGCTTGACATATAATGGCCCTGCAAAATCTACACCTGTAACTTCAAATGGTGGAGACTCTGTAACTCTGTGTCTGGGTAATGGAGCTGTGACCTGTTGTGCTGGTTTCACCTTCAGCCTCTTACATATGCAACAAGATGTTACCATGTGCTTACCAAGCTGTCTCCCCTTTAAAACCCAGTATCTCTCCCTCATCTGCACTAGAGTATCTCTGACTCCAGAATGCATCACTCTCTCATGACAGTACTGAGCTAGTAACTCTGTGTACCTGTGTTTCCAGGGTAATACCCGTGGATGTTTCTCCCTGAAACTGAAATCCAAGTGCTGTAACCTGCCTCCAACACTTAGCAGACCATATTCATCGAAGAATGGTTTTAGGTCTTTGAGTTTTTAATCTCTCTTTACATCTTGTTTGGACCTAAGCTGAGAGATTTCTGGACTGAAGCTATGCTCTCGTGCCATCTTTACCCAATACATTTCTGCTGTGCTAAGCTCCTCTGCAGTTTGCCTTGAATTCTCTGACTGGAACAGGAGTTAGCTATGAACCTTTTTACCCACGCTGTTACTCTAAACACTGTTTTGAGCCTGCTAAACTTCTCTAGGTCTAGAAGTGGTTCAGCCTGTTCAGGGCTGGTGAGCTGAACTACTGTCTGAAACTTGGACCTGAGCTCAGCGTGGATCTCATCAGTCCTCTTCAAGGCTCTCAGTTTTCTCAGCTGATGACAGTGATGAAGGTCCACTCCACCACAATGTGCACTGGATAAAGTTGTGGATGTTGAGTCCTCTGGTAGGTAAGTCTGCAGGATTTGTTTTACCAGAGCAGTGAGACCACGACTCTGGGTTTGTGAGACCTTGTATTTCAGTCACTTTGTTTGCCACAAATGGCTTCTATCTTTGTGCAGTACTGTGCACCCAGTGAAGCACAATTATCAAATCTGTTCACATGTTAAGTTGATTTATTTCAATATTCAGTGGCTTCAGAAGATTGTTTTCGAGCCTTGAACCAATCAGTGCACCCATAAGCTCCAGGCATGGTGAGGTATATGGGCTAGTAATTTTCCTGCTGGATGTGTTTGTCTGTTTCTTCTCATGTTTATGTTAACGTGTATGGGACTTTAGACTTTTTCTGTACATAGTGGAGGAGGCCCCAGGTTTAGAATATTTGCGACCAGATGTTATCTATGGTACCGGGGAGTCCAGAGGGACAAAAATGACGTGACATGCTGATATGGGGGAGCTATATAGATTTTTTGGAGAGAAAGGACGAGAGGAAGATCTTTTTGGCTGTCTGATCCTCCCGAGCAAAACCTAGGTGCTCGTATGATGCTGTGCTCTTTGTATTTTTTCTAATAAATCTTTTTTATACAAATGATCCAGTATCGCCGAAGTCATCTCTTCAATTTTCTTCACATCATCAAGACCAAATAAACAACAATGGCAAAGTCGTTTTCTTGAATGGGGCTGCCTTAGACTTGGAGGCAACACAACTGATCACTGCCCTGCAGGTAAGCCACTGCACTGTGTGCTTTCTCACTGGCATCACAGAAGACATGCAGTTTTGTTGTCTGTGTTTGACTGGATGTGAATTTGGTACCATCTTGGAATGGCCACAAGGTGGAGATGTGGCAGTTCTGCACACCACTGGTCCCTCTTTTCTGACAAGTCTGGAGGTAGCTGCTCATCCCAACTGATTCCCTTTTCCCAAAGAAGTCGAATGGTGAACGGAGTGAGGACCCCGATGGGGTCGAAGATCCAAGCTGATGTTTGTAGAACACTTCTCTTAGTGTTTTCTTTGCCTTTTAGGATGTGAAACAGTCCATTTTTATTAAACACAAAGTCATCCTTTTCTGATGTCCAATCTAGGCCTAGAACGTTCAGTACATTCTCAGAAGTTTCTACCTCTTCTGTGCTCTCCATCCCATTGTTTGTCCACCCGACTCTCAAATCTGGTGAGTTTGTCATCCACTTGCACTGGTTCATGCCAGCATGGGACAGAATCTCCTTTGCAGTTGTCGTGACTGTTACAGCTTCTTTGACGTCACAGGAACTGGAGATGAAGTCATCCACATAGAGAGACTCCTTCAATGCCTCCACTACTTTAGGCTGCTCTGCTTCATACTGCTGAATGTGCTTTCTTATTGTTGCAGCTAACAGGAGTGGGCTGGGTGAGACCCCAAACACTACCCTACACATTCTCATGAGGTGAACCTCATCATTGGAGTCTTTTGTTGGAGGTCCATGAGGCCACATGAATCTGACAGCATCTTCATCCTTTTCAGCTAGTGCTATCTGAAGGAAGGCCTTGGTAATGTCTGCAGTGATATCTATCTGGTGTAGCCTGAATTTAATTAGCACATCTAACAGATTAGGATTAAGGTTGGGCCCAGTCAATAAACAGTCATTGAGGGATGTGCCACCCTCCTCGTGTGATGATGCATCGAACACTACTCTTAGTTTAGTTGTTGCCTTGTCTTCTCGAATGACTGCACGGTGTGGCAGGTAATATTTCAGTCTCTGGTTGCTCTGCTGCCAAACTGTTCTCCAGAACATCCTCACAGATGCCCTGCTGCAGGTAATCCTGAATCACCTCATTGTATCGAGTCAACAACATTGTATCTGCCTGTGGTCTCCTTCTGAGTCCTTCAAAACGCTTCTTTGCAACTCTGAAGTCTAGAAGATGTGGTTTGTCCGGTTGCCATGGCAACTCAACCTGATAGCAGCCATCTTTATGTGTCAGGGTCTGTTCAAAGTTCTTAAGAGCTTCTATTTCCTCTGAGCTGTTTTTTCTCCTGACCTATGCCGAGTGATTCAACCTACTAGAAGGCATGCAACTGTTTGGTTAGCTGAGTGTCCTCGTCTATACTGATCTGCAGACAAGTGGCTTCTGTTACACTGCAGGTTGTAACGGGTCCCTCCAATGTCCATCCAAAGCTAGTGTCCATGGCGACCAGTGATTCTGTTATCCTCTGAACTTTACCCGACACTACCTGCCAGTAATAATCTGCTCCTATTAACAATGACAGTTCTGGATCATTAGTGCCCTCTAGAGGAAAATCAGCAACTAAGGACCCTGTCTCCTTAATTCTTCCTGAATGGGTTCGCCATAGGGCTGGCGATATGGAAAAATAGAATATCACGATTTTTGAATTATATAATCACGATTTTGATTTTATCATGATTTTTAAAAAAAAGAAAAAAAGACTAATTTAACTTAAATTACATGTTAAAGATAAATTAACCAATGTATTAAAATTAGGGATGATCAGCACAGTTCTAACTTGTTATCAGGGCAACTTCTATTAAGAAGCAGGCAAGGGACAGGGACCCAGATGCAGACACCAAACAGGAGCAGATTCAAATGAAAAGGTTGTTTTTTCCGGGCAGAGGTATCCAAATCAGCAGGCGAAGGCAATATCCAAAAGAGAGGTAAAGAGTCCGAAAAACCAGAAAATCACTATGACTATGAACTATGAACTATGACTGTGAACTGTGAACATGAACTAAGGCTAGACCGTGAGCTACAGCTACAAACGAACTGGCACAGGACAAAGAGACACATGAGGTTAAATACACTGGGGTAACGAGGGTCAATGGATCACAGGTGGAGAGGACAATCAGGGAAGGCTGTGGCAGACGAGACAATCAAGACAGGTGCGACAGGGCAGACAGGAAACAAAGCTGGACAAGAACACACTAAGAACAAGACTTTCAAAATAAAACAGGAAACATGGAACATGAACTATGACCAGACATGAAACACAGAACAAGACCAAATTAAACCATTGAACTAGAAAAAGAAACAAGGAGTAAAGACTAAAATAAATACAAGAAATCATAACCATGAACAAAACTAACTAAAATACATGAAAACATGACACTTGTATTGCAAAGTCACACTAGAAATTATAACAATGCCTGAGTCCTGAGGAAAACAATTACAAAAGTTGCAGTAAAGTAACTTCAATCAAAATAAATCCAGATTGTAAACATATTTAAGTGCAATTCCACACATTTTAAATCTTGACTTGTCTAATAAAGTGAAAGAAAACAGAGAGCACAGATCAACTTTAGTTTAAAAAAATATGACATTGAACAAATAGAATAAAACAATATAAAATCTTATAAATTAAAAACTAACATGCAGCTGCAAATATAGTGCAGTACAGGGCGACTCGTAGCACGGATCCAAAACCTTTATCATGTTATTAAATCCCACTTCTTCTACTGTTTGTATAGGACATAAAACTGTCACCAGTTGAACGTCACCACAGCGAGAAAGTTTTCTCGTTATATCGAGATAAGTTTCTCGTTATATCGAGATAATGATCCATTTTTATTTTTGATCCGTGGCAGTTCAGTGCTTCCATACATTTATAGGAAGAAGAGAAACCGAAAATCTTTAGCTGCTGCTTCGCACAACATCCAAGCTAATGACGAAACCGCTGATTCATGAACTTCAAAATAAAAGTATTTCCTGCAAACAGGAAATATCCACCAAATCATGCCGTTAACGGGTTTTCACACTGTAAATCAACGTTCGGCTTTGATAATTGTCTGCATTTAACTAACTGTAACGTAACCTATGCATCTTGTCTCTAATCAACGAACAATTCACAGCAGCTTTGGAACTGCTCTAAATACCAAGTCAATATTACAGGTCAATAATGTATATCTCAAACTGCTGGAGCGGGACTCTCCTCATCAATTCTTTCACTTTGTCTTCAGTGTGGACCTCAGCATGAATTCTACTAGTTTAATGTAAACACTTTGCAGATTTAACAGTTACTATTTTACCAGTGCAGTGGGACCTCTTCCAGTACAAGATTGTCTTTGGTGTTGTGAATCAACATCACCACTGGTTGCTCGTTGTATTTTATTTCTTTGCATCAGAACATACATTAATGCAGAAACGAGGAGCTTTAGATGTCTGTGAAGATTCTCAGTCATCCATTGTCATGGTTAGCCAAGTAGCAATGGATTTTATCACAGTTACTTATTTTCCTTTTATGTATGTTTGTGCACAGCTCATTTCTCCATCCATGAAGATTTGCCTTCTGCTGGATTCACTGGGACAACTCCAGCAAAGTTAAAAAAGTGCTGATGTAGTGAAGTACAATTTAAGTATACAACATAAACTGAAACACATATTACTACTAATGTGGCTCAATTATCCTAAATGTTGAGAGTTTTGTGTATGTGTATTATTAAAGCACAATCTCTACAGTTTATCCTGATAACTTTGGTAAGAACAAATAACAAAGTACCACTTGAAAATTCTGATGATGTTCATTCATTGTTTAGTCTGACACAATTTTGAATTGAACCATGGTATCCACTTTGTTGTGTGTCTCAGAAATTTAAAGAAAATCAAAAGTTCATCAGTGGTATCCTACTGTTGGTGCCAACATGTAAAACTTTATGGAAAGTTTAGGAGAACAGAATAACATCACAGCTAAATGAAGCTGAGTGTGGTGATTGGACACAACAAGGGTTCAGGGATTTTTGACTTTACAGTCATTGAGAGAGAAGTTATTATAAGTCTGGGCTGAAATACAATGAATTATTACAAGTTTACTAAACTACAAACCACAGACATAGTAAATCTTTATGTACTTTTTATATAAGAAAAAATACCGATAACTTGAATTTGTATATCTGATGTTTAGAGCGTTAATGAGGAAACAAGGGCTGAACGTCTCATGTTGGAGATCAGTCCCTCATTGGAAGTGACGGCACATCATGTGGTGTGTTTGCTCTTAAGGTGGGAGAAAAAATGACCCGCAAACTTCATTCATTTAACATGTGTGTGCAAAAGATATTTTTAAAAAATCTATTAACATTTTGCAGAGAAAGTGCTGGAAGAAAAAGAAACAGTGTCCCCTGTAGGTACAGATGTGTCTCGGCCTGTCGCGATAATCAATAAGTCAATTAATTGCACAGTAATTAAAAGTGAGCTCAGTATGCTCTTGATAATTTTTCATTGGATAAACTGGATAATGAGTTAACTTCGCTGCGTCCGTCCCGACTGACTCCTCTCGGTTCCTGAGTGTAATGAGGAGTGGACCCTCCTGTCAGTCACTGTCTTGTTTTGGCATTCAGTCAATTTGAAAAATTTTCCCTCATAGCTAGGCGTAGATGTATCAGCTGTTCGCCGTGAAGAAAACAACAGTGATCACTGGCATTTCAGCATCTGTTCCACCTATTGAAATGCTGCCCCACTTGTTTTATTGGTGTCGTGTAAAATGTGTTAGAAAATTAATATTATGTGTGTCAAATACACATTATTGACTCCTATTTGTCTGTTTACCACTGAGAACGTCAAATATGGTGGATGCATCCCCTAATCCATCGCGGCATGACGTATGTTCATTCTCTATGGTCCTGACTCGGCTCACCTCGGTGGTGGTTTTTGTTGCTAATCCATCAAGTTACAGCCTGATTAAAAACTTGCTCCGACGTTTTCGGAGATATGAGCTCTGCTACAACCTCCATCAGCTGTTCGACCGACCGGGCGATCAGCGTTCACGTTTTTTTCAGCTGATGGTTTCAAATAAAATTTTAATGTTGCACTAAAGCCTGTTATTAAACTGATCTATTCAGTGATTTCCCCACACAGTAGAAACTTGTTATTGTGAAAATAACCGTGCAGACTGTCGGCTTGTGGATACAAATGTTTCCACCGCACAGTAATGATGCAATGACAGCGCAGCTGATCAGTGTGATCAGCTGATCGATAAGCGCAGCGCTGTGTTCGGGCTGGAACAAAAGGATCCTGTTTTTTTGTTACTGTTAAAAAATGAGACAAAAACAATAATCTGTGGTTATTTTGTTTACAATTATAAATTATTGTGCTGTGATAAAAACAGACGATATAACTTCCGGGTCACGTAGATCGAACAATTTAAATGATGAAATGAAAAACTGCCTGTGGCCAGTATTCAAACTTTACTTATTTGATCTGTTTTAACAAACAGGATATTGAAAAACAAACGAATTTTGATTTATTTGTTTTCGTTGTGAAAATGATAAAATGGAAAACTACCCATTTTTTAATGTTTTATTTTTGTATTCTTAATTGACAACATTGCCAGCATTTCCACAAATGTTACAAGCATTTGCCCGGCTATATGAATTGATAAGGAAAACATATGTTTCACAAACGGCAATTCCACAACTTGCATTATTATACCATTATTATTATATTAGTTGAAAAATTGTATTCAAACTGCAATATTATCCTTTATCGCAATTATTTCTGGGACAATTTTTCGTACAGCAAAATTTGTTATGGTGACAGGTCTAGATGTGTCCGACCTGCACTGCCACACGTCAGGGACTCTGCTCAGTGAAAAATGACTTATGCTGAATGTAACAAGTGGTTATTCTGAGAAATGAGGTGGCAAATTAGGACTTTTATCTTTACAAATGTTTTCCTCTTTACTGTTATTATCAAATGTTACTAACAGTACTTCTAATAATAACAACTTCTGTAGAAATCCTTTACAGATGACCTCACTAACTGTCCTGAGCTGTCCTGGGTAATTTTACTTTTTTACATATCTTCAGTAAATAATTGTCAACCATCACAACCACTACGTTCTAATGTGAAAAGTAACTATAGTCTACAGGTAACTAGGTGCATTCATTTTTTTATTTTTATTTGATATTAAATTATGTCGTATTTACAGATGATGTTGTAAGCAACATGTAAGGTTTGCTGTGTCACAACATTACTGAATGTTAGTCAAACTCTGCAACATAATGTTGTCCAACTTAGTGCCACCACAAGAAACTACAATTATTAAGTCACAAACAAGAATGTTCTTCAAAAAGAAAAACATAACAAAAACATAAACATGTCTGGGTAGCACTTTCCTTCGAATTCTGTTGCTTATACAACCTCCATTTCCTTGTTATACATTTTTCAGCTGCTATGAACATCCCCTTTACCTTTACCTTGGATAGTGCCATCTCAGAAAATCTACAGATAAAGCATTTCAGGTTTCAATGAAATTACATATCCCAATACTTGACACAGGACATCGCAAACAAAATTCTACAAGTTTTGTGCATTTCCAAAACAAATGAGAATGGTCGACATCTTTCTCTCCAACATCCCTGATGCTTCTGTAACTGTTTACTTTTTAACTTCAGCTTTATATAACGCTGAAATCATCCTGATATTGCTGCTTCTCTATGCTTTAGCCATTATCTGAACTACATCAGTCGTCCATAAAGGGACCCACCTGGATTTCTTTTTCATAATAGTCTCTCTGTGGACTGTGCATGTACGTCGACAGCAACTGGTACAACAACGCTAAAGCTGTTTCAACGTTCTGCTCTCTGGATATTGAACTTCTGACTGTGCAGACTTTTTTACCTGGGAGTTTACTGTGCTGATCATCACTGCTGTGTACTGCCCCCCAGTGCTAACATCATAGCGGTTACGGGTGTTCTCTACCGGACCATCACTGAGCTGCAAACTGCCCACACTGAGGGCATTTTCATTGTTGCAGGGGTTTTTAATCAGGTCAAGATGAAAACAGTTCTGCCACACTTCCATCAACACGTGGACTTTGCAACTCGTGGAGCTTGCACCATGGACAAGGCCTACACCAACATCAAGGAAGCATTCAGAGCAGCACCCCGCCCCCATCTCGGCTCTTCAGACCACTCTTCTGTTCTTCTGTTATGTTAATTCCTGCACACTGGCCCCTGCTGGTCAGAGAGAAACCTTCAGTGAGGTAGGTGAGCGTGGCCATGGAGGCTCTGCTTTGAATGCACAGACTGGGACAAGTTCAAGGAAGCAGCATCACACAACAACACCACTGATGTAGATGAGTACTCCATGTCCGTGTCAGCCTACATCAGGAAGCGCTTGGAGGACGTCAGCAGCATCAAAGTCATCACCACCTGCACCAACCAAAAGCCCTGGATGACTGAGGTGATGTGGAGGCACTGAGGACAGCCAGAGCCAACCTCACCCATGCCATCAGACTAGTGAAGCTCACAGTGAGAGGATCCAGGACCTTTTCCATACCCCTCAAACACCAGGAACATGTATCCAGGCATCCAGACTATTACCAACTACTGGACACCCCCCCGGTGTGCAACTATGAAGCTGACTTCCTCAACCAACTGAACAACGTTTTTGGGAGGTTTGGGAGTAAAGCTGTTCCCGTCAGGATGAGAAGACTGTGTCTTAGCACTGCTGATGTAAGAAGGTCTCTGAGGAAAGTCAACACTCGGAAAGCCCCAGGTCCACACAACATTCCCGGATGGGTCCTCAAAGGATGTGCTGACTGGCTTGGTTGCATTCTAACTGACATTTTTAGCACCTTGCTGAACCAAGCTAAAGTACCAGCCTGCTTCAACACCACCTCCATCATCCTGGTGTCCAAGAAATCCACCATCTCATCCCTCAACGACTTCCGGCCCATCGCACTCACACCCATCATGATGAAGAGCTTCATCACATCACCTCCATGCTCCTCCTCCCCCTCACAGTTTGCCTACCGGCCCGACCACTCCCCTGAGGACACCATCTCCTCCACTCTCCACCTGAGCCTCACCCTCCTGGAGGAGAAGGACACTCATGTGCAAATGCTGTTTCTGGATTTCAGTTCAGCATTTAACACCATCATCCCACATCAGCTGGAGGAAAAACTCAGACCTCTGGGTTTCAGCACCCCCTTGTGCAACTGGGTGCTGGACTTCCTCACTGACAGACCTCAGTTAGTGTGCATTGGTAAAAACATCTCCAGCATCATCACCCTCAGCAGGGACCCTCCTCAGGGCTGTGTTCTGACCCCCTGCTGTTCACTCTCATGACACACGACTGCGTCCCCAGGTCTAAAGTTTGCAGACAACACAACAGTGGTGGATCTCATCAGGGGCGATGACGACGTGGTCTTCAGAGGAGGTGGAGCAGCTGGTGGGCTGGTGCAGAGAGAACAACCTGATCCTGAACGTGGACAAAACCAAAGAGCTCATCATGGACTTCAGGTCAAACCAGCCCAGCCACACTCCTCCCCTCAGCAACAACAAGACTGTGGAGGTGGTCAACATCACCAAGTTCCTGGGGGTGGATATCACAGACTCCCTCACCTGGTCTGTGGACATCACATCCCGCAGGAGCTCCACAGAGAGCATCAAGCAGGAGCTCCACAGAGAGCGTCCTGCAGGATCTCCACAGAGAGCATCAAGCAGGATCTCCACAGAGAGCGTCCTGCAGGAGCTCCACAGAGAGCATCAAGCAGGATCTCCACAGAGAGCGTCCTGCAGGAGCTCCTCAGAGAGCATCAAGCAGGATCTCCACAGAGAGCGTCCTGCAGGAGCTCCACAGAGAGCATCAAGCAGGATCTCCACAGAGAGCATCAAGCAGGAGCTCCACAGAGAGCATCAAGCAGGAGCTCCACAGAGAGCATCAAGCAGGAGCTCCACAGAGAGCATCAAGCAGGATCTCCACAGAGAGCATCAAGCAGGATCTCCACAGAGAGCGTCCTGCAGGAGCTCCTCAGAGAGCATCAAGCAGGATCTCCACAGAGAGCGTCCTGCAGGAGCTCCACAGAGAGCATCAAGCAGGATCTCCACAGAGAGCATCAAGCAGGAGCTCCACAGAGAGCATCAAGCAGGATCTCCACAGAGAGCGTCCTGCAGGAGCTCCACAGAGAGCATCCTGACCATCTGCAGCTCCGAGCTGTGGAGGCTGCAGTGCCTCTGACTGGAGGAGGGTGAGGAGGTGGTGAGGACAACAAGCAGAGGAGATCATTGGGACTTCTTTTCCCTC
>OOFC01048797.1:0-44831 GCA_900323345.1 Pseudochromis fuscus
AGGGCAATTGCGCGAGACTGCAAGACCAGGAACACCAACCTCAGCCAGATCATCAACAAGAGTGGCTTTGGCTACCGGTTCCGAAGTGGAACAACCATCAACCACCTCCTGTACATGGATGACATCAAGCTGTACGCCAAGAATGAGCGTGACATTGACTCCCTGATTCACCTCACGAGGATCTACAGCAATGACATCGGGATGTCATTCGGAATAGAGAAGTGTGGACGAATGGTAGCTAGAAGAGGGAAGATGATCTCAACTGAAGGGGTTGAACTACCTGAAGGCAACATTGTAGATGTGCAAGACAGCTACAAATACCTGGGGATTCCACAGACAAATGACAACCATGAGGAGGCAGCTCGGAGGTCAGCCACAGCCAAGTACCTGCAGCGGGTGAGGCAAGTCCTGAAAAGTCAGCTGAATGGGAAAAATAAGATTCAGGCCTTTAACACTTATGGCCTGTGAGTAAACAGATGGCATAATATCTTGGACGCTGGAAGAGATCCAAGTTACAGACATCAAGACAAGAAAGCTCCTCAATGTCTGTTGGTCCTTTTAGCTTCAGCAGAAGTTTTCACAGCCATTCTTGTGGTTTTGCTGCTACAATGAAAACTGACTGTAATCTGCAGTTGCTCAGTGTGATTTGTTGCTCTGTCTTCATCCTGCATTCTTCTGCTGTGGTTAGTGTAATGACTTCCTGTCCTGAAGTTGCAGGAAATGGTACACAGCCAAATCATCACATCTACACTCAAGAGGCCAGTTTCAGGCCCCAGGAGGGTTTTAGAAGAATCATCAGAATAAAGTTACAGAGAGAGTGACTGATAATGTCAAAACCATACACTGTATCTAGAAATGAAAGAAGCCGTTGTGATGTCCACAAACCAACACTAAGCCAGGAGTTTGGTATTTGAATGTCGCCATGTTGTTTTTTTTGAAGCCATAAATGACCATATTTGGATATGAAGGGAGGTGTGGGGAGGCGGGTCTGACCTTTGAACCTGAGGTCACTGAGTACAGTGTGGATGAGACTCAATTTAAGTGCTAGTCTCATTGGAGACCAGACCTGTCAATCAAGCTCACTCCTCCTCCTCTCGCTCAATCTGCCGATTTTCAGATGGACCAGATCTCTGAGAAGAAGAGTTGACTTTATCTAATGACATCAGAATAACTTGTGGAAAAAAATGAATTGACTGAATATTTCAGGATTGAAAATGAGGATTTTTGAATTGAAGTCAAATGGAGCCAGAGGTTTTTGGAGCCAGGATCTAGTGGCCATCAGGGGTATTTCACTTTTTTGTACTTCAGTATTGGCCTGATGTTGGAGCCCCACTAGCTTTGTCCATTTCTATAAACAATCTATGGTAAAGCCCACAAATCATAAGGTTGGAGGTTCAATCCCTGGCCCCTCCTGTCCACATGTTGAAGTGTCCTTAAACAAATCACTGAACCCTAAGTTGCTGCTGATGTTAGCCAGCAGCACCCTGTATGGCAGCTCTGTTTTCACTGGGGTGAATGAGTGTGTGAGTGGGAGCAAACTGAGAGGCAAAACACTTGTAAACACACTTTGTAGACACAAGCTAAGGTAAAAAAAAAAAAGGCCCTTTGGAGTGCAGGCCATTTATTATTCATCACCTGTCTTTGGATCAATACATCATACATCAATGACTAGTTTCCACTGTATCAGTCATCAAAATATGGACACACTTCATCATTCAAGTTTGTTTTTCTTTTCTTTTGTCATTTTCTACATTTTACAAAGCTAAAGGCATCAAAACTGAGAAAGAACGGTGCAGTGTTTCCTTTGCACCTTTGTAGAACTAAGCTAAAGCAAAAGGCGCTAAATAAGTGCAGTTCATTTATCATCCCTTATATTTTGTAATGTACTTATTACAGTTTTAAAAAACAAGGATAAAAGCATGTACAAGATAGTGTTGCAAATTGCTGATATCCAGACTTGACCTTGTTTAGGTGATCTACGTGGCAAGAAATCCCAAGGATGTCCTTGTGTCTTACTTCTACTTTCATAAGCTGGCAAACATGTTGGAAACGCCGAAGGATTTTGATGACTTCTTTGAGAAATTTATGCGAGGAGATGGTAAGAGCGGTTCCCTTTTCTCTCACCTGAAATGATGTAAATGTAGTTCGTGGCTTTACTAACGTTGTAATGATATTGTGCATTGATTTCATTGCAGTGTTTGGCTCCAGCTGGTTTGATCACATTAAGACTTGGCACTCACACAAGGATGATATGAACATGCTGTTCATCACTTATGAAGACATGATACAAGTAGGACCTCAAGCCATTGCTCTCTGTTCATGTCCATAATGATGTTGTCACACCTTGACGATTTAGCCAGCGTATGCCGACGTTTAGAAAAGTCTCTAAAATACTGGCATACGCTGAACTATCAATGTTTTTTTAAAAATGTTCGCCATATACATAGTGTAATTGTAAGGAATAGGATGTATTCATAACGTATTGCTAACTTATATAGAACGATAACTTATACCTTCACAACTTTTGCCCAACAATAGTCAAACGTCTCAGCCTCGCCGGATCCTCTAGCTCTCAGATAACATGGACATCTGCTCACCATGGAGTGTTGAGGAGTACTGACGGGTTCCTCCTGAGAACCCCACTTTTATAAACCGCTTCCTGTAACCGTTGCCAATGCACCATTATACACGGTCGCTGTAAGATAGAAACACATTCAGTAAGTTCTGTGATTGTCCAGAACACATCAAATACGTCTACATATGTCAATATGCGTTAGAGACAAGTTTGATATAAGTTACACACAGGTTCAAAGCCTGTTACTTAAAAGTTACAAATCACTTTTGGGGACATTAGACATTAGCTGTGTTTCCATTACCCTTGGAAATGTGAAAAATCTAAATAGCGATATAAAACCTGTTAATGGAAACACCTGAATTTCGAAAAACCCCACTTTCATGAGGAGGTTTTTCAGACGTTTCGATATTGAAATATATCGCAAAGCGCAATGGAAACAATTTTTCTACAATTTCCCTATAGCCACATGACCGGTTCACTCCTCGAAAACATGGCGTGGTATGTGTGGACAGAGGAGGAGACCAACAGTTTTCTTGGCATTATAATTGAAAAACATAGTACAGCCATATTAGACGGCAAACAACAAAGGCAACCATCGTAGATACAATCATAACAGTGCCTAGACGCAACAGGTTTTGGGCGTCCATCTTCCTGCAGCGGAGTCTCACAGGAGGAGATTTTACAAGAGTTACGAAGATCTTGACCAAAACAACCTTGAATGGAAATTTAACTTAAATTGCACAATTGCATTTTTTCGAAATATTGGAAATATCGCATTTCTTTTGTGAAAATCTGTAATGAAAATGCAGCAACTATCTTGGCATATTTAGACTTAGGTGTAGCAAGTAACGTGTCAATGTTTGGCTTAACTTACCTACAGCCCAGTATGCAGGACGTATGACCCATACGCTGGCGTAAGTCGAAAATCTTGTACATGCACAAAATTTTTCACAACCTCACCGTACCACGACATAGTCCAGCGTACTTCAGCGTGCTCTTAACTTATACAAACCTACCCAGAACTTATTTGATGTATGCCAGCATAGTCTCCAAATGTTTCCTTCGTCGGCACATGCTGGCTTAAATGGCTTTAAAAAACTCCTTTATAGATTATGCTGTTGTGTTGCATTCAGGACTTACAGTCAGCGGTGGAGAGGATCTCTTTGTTTCTGGGTAAAGAGCTGACGGATGAACAGCTGGCCAATGTGGTGGAGCACAGCACCTTCAACAACATGAGGAAGATCCCACAGGCCAGCTATGAGGAGGTGCCGGGAGACCTGCTCAGCCACCACATGGGACGTTTCATGAGGAAAGGTAAGTGTCAGCTTAAAGATTTGTGCAACTGTCACAGTATGAAGACAAAAAGAGAAATAGTTAATAGAAACTGATAAAACAGACTCTTTCTTCCAAATCGATGCTCAGTGTGTATCAATAGATGCAGGTTTTTGGAGATGTAGATTATTACAATGGATCTGCAACCCTGGTCCTAGAGATAATAATAATAATAATAATAATAATGGTTTGGATTTATATGGCGCTTTTCTCTGGAAGTCCAGACTCAAAGCGCAGAGACCATTATTCATTCACACCCATTCATACCGGTGGCGGTAAGCTAAGCTAGCCACAGCTGCCCTGGGGCAGACTGACGGAGGCATGGCTGCTAATGTGCGCCTACAGCCCCTCCGACCACCACCAACCCATTCATGCTGGGTAAAGTGTCTTGCCCACACCAACAATGACTGGGAGGAGCGGGAATCGAACCACCGACCCTTCAGTTGGTAGACGGTCGCTCTACCACTGAGCCACTGCTGTCCCAGCAATCCTGCATGTTTTAGATGTGTCCCTCTTCCAACACACCTGATTCAAATGACCAGGATCGTTAGCAGGCTTCTGCAGAGCTGGATGATGAGCTGATCATTTGAATCAGGTGTGTTGGCAGAGGGACACATCTAAAACATGCAGGATAGCGGCCCTCGAGGACCAGGATTGCCCACCCCTGGTCTATAAGCTGATGTTCAGAAGTATCAAAATTATTTTTGCTGTTTTCATTGTAGTAAAATTTGTAGTTATTTGTCCATATTCAGTTATCAACACGATTTAGTCCACATTTTGTCAACTGAAGTGAAAAATGTGTTGTTTATGTTTTAATTTTCTGTGTTCAAAATGAATAA
Source organism: Pseudochromis fuscus (assembly GCA_900323345.1). Taxonomy (NCBI): domain Eukaryota; kingdom Metazoa; phylum Chordata; class Actinopteri; family Pseudochromidae; genus Pseudochromis; species Pseudochromis fuscus. The sequence continues at coordinate 4,747 of OOFC01048797.1, forward strand.
ATTACCAAATATTTCAAGTATATACAGCCTCATAGATATTAGCCAAAGCTACACAGTATTAGTATTATTATTTGTGTTATGACAGAGGTTATGTGACAGAAACTTTCAGTCAGGCTCACGTGTCACAGTTAGTTTGTTTACTCAAATCACTCAGAGTTGGACTAAACTAAAAGTTTAATGTGCAGGGAGTTTCCAGTAAACTTTTAGTGAGTGTACTGCAAGTGATAAATAAATAAATACAAGCAAATATTATGACATATCGACATGACGGAGCCATCACAATGTCATTTTTGATGCTTTTCTTACTTGTTTGGTTGGATATTAAAATATACTGACAGCACAGTCCTGTCTCTCAAATGCTGGCTCAACAAGATAGAGGGAGAGGCAGAGAGAGGAACAATGAGGACTAACAATATGGGATAGATTAGGATGCCTGAGCAGATGTGACAGGATGAGGATAAGCAGGAGACAGGCAGCATCAGTATGTGTGTTGTTATTGACGTGTGTGTGTGTGTGTGTGTGTGTTTCCTTCCTTTGGCATACCCAGCCACTAGAGCTGTCTACTGTATGTGTGGGTGTGATGTGGGTGGGTGGGTGGATTTTGAGCAAGTCAACCATCAGCATAAAAACAAACACAAGCCAGAAGACACAATCTCATTACACATCTGTACAGCCATTATTATGAAGTAGCTTTTAGCAGTTAGATAATTATTACATATTAAGCAATGACAATAAATCCACACAATCTATGTACGTGTGAGAGTGACTGATTAGGTGGAAACTGGGGTAAATAAAGTCGACTGAGCTGCACCTCTGTCCTAATAGTCCCAGGTTTGGTCAGCTGTGAGGAGCAGGGCAGCTGCACAGTGTTAATCCTAACAGGCAAACTTTGTGAACACAAGTGTTGCTGCTGCTGCTGCTGCTGAACAGTGAACCACATGTCAAAAGTGTCAAGTCACCCTGAGAGCAGCCACTTGACCCAGGAAACACACACTGGACCACACTGTACACATGCTCTTCTGGCTGACCTTGACCCATTGAAAAGAGAAAATGAAAGGACGCTGTGAAGAAAGTCATGAGAGCGTCTTTATCAATAAGATGCATGTTTATGAGAGGTGAACTGGTTTTAATATTCACCACTTATCAAGGTCACTTTTGCAGAGAGAGCGTCGTATCCTGACAAACCAACATCTGCAGAGCACTGGAAGATCCAAAATATGCATGAATAATAAAAAAACAACTGTATGTTAACCTGACATAAACATACATCATACAGAAGATTCATAAAGCTAATAAAGCAGAATTTCTTCAAGCTAAACAACCTTGTGAAGTTAGTACACATTTCTATTAAAAGAATCAAATTTGTAGAGCTTAAAATAATCAAGTTCACATAAAAAAAGTTTGAATTTTATGCACTAAAACAAGCAAAAATTCTGCTGAGCTGAAACCTCAAATCAATCATCTCCTGGTTACATGCTGATGCTGCTGAAATACAATTACTTTACTAATCTGAATATATCTTTAATCAGTATATATTATTATTCTGGAGTTTCAAAGTAAAACTCCAGGGTTGTGTTATATTTGTTGAACAATCATAAGCACCACAAAGCTTTTACTTGATCCTCACCGTCTGACTGTTGTTTTCTCTTCCTCATACAAGCAGTTGCATTGTGATGTCAGTCTGATCTGTACTTTCATTTGTTGCTGTCACTGTATTTATAATCCTCACATATGCTGGAGGAGGACTTGTGAAGACATCTCCACCTGCTCCTTTCAATAGAAACGGGTGCATTACATCATAGTTTGTTTTATTTTAAGGGTTAGATGTATTTTTATTTTCTTTACTTTAGGATTTGATGCAATACATTGTTGTTTAATACATATGCCCCCTGTATCTCTGCATGAAGAGCACTTGTGATCAACCTGCACATCAGACTGTGAAAGCACCTGTTGCTGCAGCCTTTTAGTGCAAAGGATTTTGAATTAGCAATATAAAAACTAAAGCACTCATTGTGTGCACGCTGATAGAAGTAGAGAAACCACCTAAAGCTAACATTTACAGGAATGCATGCTAGCGGGGTTTCGATGGCAGAGAAAGACAAAGTAGTGGTATCATATCATTGTGATACTGAAAATGACAGAAACAAGGTCAATAATAGCTCCTCTGCTGACCTTTACCTGACTGAAAGCTACTTCAGTTTCAGGGGATCATACACCTGCAGTGTGTCTTGAGAAAAGATGGAGATGTCACTGGAGCACATCATGATCTAGATAAACCAATTAGTCAATTAACAACTCTAATTGTGGCTGAGAAACAAAACTGTAATCCTGCGACATGTTAGTAAGATCACATAGAGAGGACTGAGTAAAAATTTCCACTACTCTCTCATTGTTCTCTTTTTCAGAAGCAACCATGACAGAGAATAAAAAAACTATAAGCAGGCATAAGAAGGTTTTCAGGCTCCTGCAGGAGACAGACGAGCCAGTGAGACTGGTTTCAATCAAAACAAAACTATAAACCCAGCAGTGCTATATCATCTATTGTTAACACAGATGGTGGCATCTGGGGACAGCAGGGGAAAGACAGTCCATACTGTACGAAAAAGGTCACATTTCCAAAATATCTGATGAATCCTTTCCTGTGTAAAATCTCTCTCACGGTGCTTTCCCACTGCTGGTACCTACTCCACTGCACTCGACCTGGAAGCACTTGTTAGTACCTCCTCTCCTGCAGGTACTAAAATCTTATTGGTCGGAATCATCACTGTGTCATTGCATCATCACTGCGCGGCACGCAAACATTAGTCACCGCAAGTCAACACAGTCTGAGCGGTTTGAGTCAGAATAATAAGTTTCTACAAAGTGGGAAAAAGCACTAAATAGATCAGTTTAATCTACAATAACAGCGTTTTAAATTATATTTAAAAAAATCTGCTGGAAAAAAACAAAAACGTGAGCTCTGAGCGCCTGGTCGGTTGAACAGCTGATAGAGGTTGTAGCTTGATCTCATATCTCCGAAAACATCAGAGCAAGTTTTTAACCAGGCTCTAACTTGATGAATTAAAAACATATTTGAATGAATGAATGAATCTTGATTTCGAATATCCAAATAAAAACTGAATATTTCATAAAAAGAAACAACAACAAAAAATATGCTAATGTAAACAAATTCATTTTGAATTTGACTAACTTAGTTTTGTTGATTTATATCAGGTGATTTATGAGTGTTTTAAGGTTTTCAAATACCTTTCGTTGTCGACAGTCAATGAAAGGTATTTGAAAACCTTAAAACACTAATAAATCACCTGATATAAATGAACAAAACTAAGTTAAAAAATATGCTATTCGAAAAGGAGCAGGTTGAAGTTGAAGACTTACAGAAACCTACCCCCAATTTCCTTGCGGTCACAATTCCCCAAAAGCACAAACATAACCGAGCACACAATACATCCTGAACAAAAAGAAATATATTTTACTTTGACTGCTCCTCTTCCTCATATTTACAGAACACTAAATATTTGTAACCTTTTTTAAAAGAATGAACATTGATGCTTCTGTTCAATTCTTCCTTATTTGAAGTTAAACCAACAAGCTACAAACTGTTTCCGTGACATCACATCATCAACTTTCTCCTCCTTCGTCTGACCACCAGCTACACGGAGGAGGGATTATCCTCTGTAATGGAAACACAACTGAGGCAAGTCGAGTCGGTACCATACAGTGCAAACACACCTTTAGTTTTCATCCAGTCAAGGGCCACTGGACAAATCTTCACAAGTCTGAGCACATACAGCCCATCAGTCACTCAGAATATGATCACTCAGCCCTTTTCCAACAAGCTTAAACACCAAAACAAGGCACAGGAACAAGTCATGTGAATCAGCAGCTCATGTAAACACAGTGACAACACGGTAATCCATCTTACCTGGGATCACCTCCCGAGGCCGACTCCTGAGCACACCTCTGATAGGATCCCGTTCCTAGAAGGCACAATAAACAGTGAAGCATGAGGGCACTCAGCGCAACAGGGATGAATGATTTCAAATAAAGACATTTCAGAGATCACACACTTCAAGCTTTGCGGGATGACAGTTTGAAGAGTAATGTTTGTGAAGCCAAATTTGGAAATTCCAATTACTGAGAGTCAGATGTGACACACTCTGATTGTTGTGAAGAGAAATCTTTGATGTGTCATACTTTCCAGCGCCCTGTTCAATAGAGGATCTTTACAGTTTAACTGAAAGTGACACTTCCAGCAAATTTTTCCTCGGTGAAATCACAGCGCGCCTCATCACATAAAAATAAATCTCATAACATCGGCCTCATGTAAAGTGAGGCTGGGTTTAATGCAGCTACCTTTTTTCCTCTCTCTCTGCTCACTCAAGGTGTTATCACTCATCACAATGACTTGGATGAAAAGAGCGGATTATTCAACAAAGGAGCCAATTGACTTTATGCTAAGTCTCCTTCCTATCAGGTGTAATCTCCTGCTATCCACCCCATAGAGATCATCTTATGTGAGTGATGCGGTGAAGCCCAGGGGCCTTTCACCACGGCGGGTCAGAGAGCTGGCATCACTTCCCAAAGGTGCTGCCCCGACCCCTCCCGACTTCCTGCAGAGCTTCATTTAACAGTAAGACAAGGTTGACAAGCAGTCGGAGAGGAGTGATGGAGCAGGGAAAGCTAGTGAAATGTGAAGTTGTCAAAACACATATTTTCTCTTTTGTTTTTTTTCTCCCCCGAACAGAATGAACACACCGGGAATACAAAGCAGGTGAAAAGCAGAGAGGTTTGAATTATATCCCTCAATCTTCAGAAGTCAGGAAATGGGATCAGGTGAATGATGAGCAAGACATCCAGGACTTAAGATCCTACATTGTGTGAGACGGCTTTTTAAACGTCTTGCATTATCCAGCTCTGTCTTTGAAACCCGAGCTCCAGGCTGAGCAGCACTTCCTGATAAACACAACCTGAAAACTTAATTCACTCGAACCCGACTCGACTATTTCCTCCGTGCTGTAACTCGATCCTAACCAGTCCGATGGCGTCTGATAATATTTATTACCGTTGATGAATGACAAATCACGCAGCTCTCGCACAGAAGTTACAACTTCCCCTCGTGATGTTTGTGTACTTTCCTTTTTCTCTCCCTTTTCCCTTCAGGTCAGGTCCACGCCTGAGTGTGCTGACAATGTTCAACCAGCTTTATAGTCTGCATCATGTCCCGAAATGACAGCAGCTGCTGGGACAGGCCACACTGAGAGGCAATTGAATGTCAGTAAAAGGGGAATCTCCCACTCTGAACAATGCTACACTCATTAGCTCTTCAAACGGCCTCTTTCTCAGAAGATAAAAAACAGCTGCATTTTATCAGGGTATTAGAAAGTTACTCTGTTGTCTGTGTATCTATTTGTGTGTGTGCATGTGTTACACAATGTTAACAGTTCATCCAGGTGGGTGACAACAAAGAGACAAGGGTGCAGGTAGAGTCCCAGACCTATTCGGGCTCCCTAATCTCTCCATTCTGACACACACTTTGATTTGTGAGTCAGTCCAAAGCCTGAGTAAACAGCCCATCCCGTCGCCACCCAGGAAAAGACCGAGAGTAACTTTCAGTCAACTCTTTGGTCTCCCTGGCATTTGTTCAAGGAGGCTCACCTATCGTTCACCTTACCCGAGGTTAATTGGAAACAAATCGGTTGATTGGCAGACCTCAGTGTCCTTCTCCACTCCCCCTTTGTGAAGCGGGGGTTATTCGGGGTCTGTTAAGAAGTCGCCCTTTTCTATTTCGCCGGCATGACGAGGCAGATGTTCCTCCACAGAGGTCGGGACACAGACTGACTTATAAATGCATGAAAACACACAATCGCGCAGTGTTGACAGAGATGTTCCAGTTCATCAGACAGACAAAGACGACATAATAGATTACAGAGAAGAAAAGAAAGGCGAGAGACTGGGAGGGGAAAGAAAAAGGTAAGAGTTGTATTCACTAAAGCCATGGATTCCTGTGCTGTTATTTTAGCATCATTTGCTCTGAGAGAAAGGGAAACGCTTTTTTTTTAATCCCACCTTTTGACTCTGATAATTATTTAGTTTGGTTAGTGGATAAAAAGAAGAATCATTTTAACTATCCCAACTTATCTTTTGACACAACTCCACCTCAAAGTATAATAAACTGTAATGTACATAACAGTGTCTGTCTGCAGAGGTACAGATGTGTGTTACAATAATGATTACAGTAGCTTTGACTCTATGTCACTGATGAAAAACCACCTCAGACAATGATAACACAGCATATTAGCAAAACTGCTGCTCAAACTTCAAATAAACAATGCCTTTAAGAAGTTTGTAAAATGACAATACTGGTGTTTTTCTTTGTTTTTCCACATCTAAAACACTTGTGTTACTCCCTGTCAGTGAGTTTTTCACAAGCAATATTCAAAAATGAGTAGTACTGCATATTATGGATTAATATAAAGTTTATTATTATGTAGGAACATGTCTCTCAGTGCAGTTGTGTGGCTCATTGTTAAAGTGTAGCAAAGATAAATTAGTTATACATAACAAATTATATATATAAAAGTTGTGGACATCATATGGGTTATATATACACAAATCTTAATAAGGATGATGCTCAGAAAGTTTTATGTATAATCTCAGCATCTTAACATGAATGTATTGATGCAGTGATACAGAGTATGTACTGAATACAGAAAGTAGAGGCAGGAGGAAGTGGAAATAGTGAAAAATTGACAGAGCAGTGAAAGAACATGGAGATAAACGTCATAAATCAGATGGTACGTGACCCCACACAGTGGCCCGCAGTGCCTGTGCACCCCACCTCAATCCCTCACAGGTCCCACTTAAGTCATGAAGCCTGTGCTGACAGCTCAACCTGCTGACCTCAGTGACCTGTCTACCCCCTCCCCCCGCAGTGGGACGCCACCGAGGAGAGGAAGTGACATGGTCACGGAGGTGAGAGGTCGACTCAGACGATGCATTTCAAATGCGAGCCAACATGATCGATGGTGACGGCTGCAGCAGAAGCAACATGTTTTTACTAGTCAAAGAATCTCAAACCGAGTTCGACGCATACGTTTTGTTGAGTCGTGGTGACAGCAACACCGGCAAAAACACACTTAAAGATACTGCAAATGGCTCCCAATGGTATGAGTATGTCACTTAAACAGGATTGCTACCATGTTCATTGAAGAGGGTTACACTGTGTTATGGCTCAGTCTCTCCCTGAGGATGTGGGAACAACTACAAGAAGCAGACAGTGCTTCTCACGGCAGGATACAGTTACAATTCAGATTATTTTAACAGCAGAGGATGCAGACCCACAGAAATGTAACTTGCACTTTCATGCGTTTGTCTGGTGTTTACATGTCATGTGTTTTTTAGGGAACTGTGTTTCCGCTTTGACAGTTTGTGCAGAGCTCAATAAACACTGTTAAGGTACGCAACATGTCCACTTTGAAATAAAATGTAATACGTACCTTCACCAGATCAATATGTTCTGATTACTACATTGTCACAAATAAAAATGCAGCCTAATGACAACAGCTGTGAGATGAGGTGCAGTGAAACATAAACTGAGGGATCACAGGGGCTGTTTGAAGCTGCTGCCAGAGAGCATGTGGTACCTCATCAGCTGTAAACAAGCATTTAGGCTTGTAAAACACAATCAGTGCCAGCAAAACAATTCTAAATTATAATGCAAATACGGCCACGGAGGGAGAGATGTTCAGCTTTGGAAACGTTTTATGAAACTGCAGCTGAGCAGGAGCACAGCAGATACAGATAGTGTGTAGATACGGTGTAACACCACGCTGGAAATAAATAAGCATGTTGCATGAAAACAAACAGTGGAGCATAAAAGTGTGATGTTGCCATTAAACAATATAGCTGAACTGTTTGACTGAAACAAAAACCTTAATGTTACACTGTCTTTGTGCTGTTTTTGTAAAATTATTTAACTTAAATAACGGGTGGGGCTGAGGTTGATATGAACAAACAAAGACAGGATAAAAGAAACATTGTGTGCCTGCAAATATTTCACAATAAAAGCCCAGTTTAAAAAAAAGAAAGGTTTCTGTCCATTTAAAAACTACTAGTGGGCTTTTATTTTGAAAGAGTTACACAAAGGATTGAGCTAATTAACAGCATAATGCAATAACCTTAATTTTTTGATCTACTCCACTCCTGATCCTCTTTGTATCAATAAAGGCCGATGTCTAACACAACCTGGAGTTACATAGCAGCTGGATACTTCAACAATTTAAGGATTTACAGTAGTTAATTAAATGTAAGGACTATTCATCAGTGTGTCAGTCGTACATCCAGAGCAGATTGGACTCAGAATAACATTAACGTCCAAAATCCTGCTCGATTTTCTTCTTCTCTTTCTCTCTCTGCAACAAACTGAATAACCAGAAGCTGAGTCTGGGGGCCACATTCCTGCCCTCTGCACACTCAACTGCCAACACAGCACGTGGCTTTGTGCTGGCGTCGTCGATGGCTCCTTTTGGGAGCTCTTAATGGGTCACATGCACAATGTGCTTTGTGTTATGGAGCGGGGGGAAACCTCGGCTGCAGAGATCGATGGTGTCACCGGGGTTCAGGTGAAAGGCAGCGAGAAACAGAAGGACAGAGTGAAACCCACGACCTGACGACACACTGGGCTGGCGTCCCGACATTCAGCCCCTCCATGTGCTGTGCTGTCACTCAAAGGAAATGATGGAGGGATGACTTTCACAGGTCAAAATATCTTTAATATGAATGAAAGAGCCATTGTGGACTAATGTGCACACACAGAGATATAAATCCTCTCCATAGAGGAATGGATATAAACCCGAGCATTCACACATGCATGCACACATATACACATGTATCCCCACACACAGGCATGTACACACATGGATATGACCAGCAGTGGTGAACAGCTGCATGGGTCGGTCTGGAGTGAGACCAGCCACCTCTTGGCCACAAAGGGCTGCTTGTGCCCTCGGCTTGCTAGAAACATAAAACACAAGAGATAAGACCAGACACTGTTTGCCAGGACCCGCGGACCTCCCCAACAGGAACTGCAAGTGTTTCACACACACACACACACACCTACACATGCTCACACACACACACAGAGATGAAGGACAGCATGCAACTGAATTACATGCTCATTTAGTATAAAAACAACACATCTGTTTATTTGTCAAAGCCCACCTCTGATGACCTTTTTTCCATCCACAGCTCAAGCCAATGTCGAACCATCAACAACAGCTCACAGAGTATCACTGCGACAGGTGAATTAAGGATTTATTTGCTGTTAGGATTCAGTTGCCGTTACCTGCAGATCCGGTTTGAAATATTTCGAGTTTGTTGATGAAGTTCACCACTCAGGGGGGATTAGGAGTTTCTCATTTCTTAAGAGGTGATTCATTATCTCCAAAAAAAAAAAAACAACTTGTAGTTTCGATATGTTTTTTGGACTGTATTTCTTGGCCTAACAGAATAATCTCGTCACTGAATCTTCTCTGATCACAGTTCAACTTAAAAAACTCAAAATATAAGGCCAATTCATAAACAAAAAGCAGATTTTAACACTAATGCAGCTTCAGCTAACATTTGTTGTGTAAACTGACATTATTCAGAAGTGAAACTGATTAAAAGTGTGGGCTTTCTGACCCCTCTTGCACCATGTTTTAACATAAATTAGCATATGTGTTGTAACGGCCACTTGTGGTTATAAAATTTCCCCAAGTTCACTTTAAAAGTTCTGTAAAATGCAGCGTAATTATGCATATACACAAATAAAACATTAAATTAAAATCTCACATGGTTTTCTCACAGTGGAGGAGGTATTTTTATACAAAGTATCACAAAGGTAGAAACTCCTGCCCTGAGTTAGCGTCTAAGGCTAAGATGTACTAGTTTATGTTCCTCCAATTCTGCTGAGTCATGATTTGTCCAGTCACCACTTGCAGGCCCACACGGACACAGGGCCACACACACCATGACACAGTAGAGTCTGTGTGGCTTGGATCAAGGTCCACTCACAGAAGGGGAGGAGGGAAGAAAAAAAAAACCCTAAACGTGACTGATGTCTTTGTCCTTATCACAGCCCTTCTTCTTCTTCTTCTCCCTCGGTCTGTCTATCCATCACCAGCCCTGTCTCCCTCTCTCTGTCACCTCCCTATCTCTGTCCATCTGTCGCTATCACCACTACCCCGTTATTGCTCGCATATCTGCCCGTGGCCCGTCTCGCTGCTCGCTCGCTTTGTTTTATAAAAAAAAATTTGTATCGATTCATAATCTGGTGGGAGTTCCTGCGAAGCGCTTAAACAAACCTGATGACCCTGTGGTGTTTTAAATATTTGCGTCCGTTGCATCAACAGGGTGTGCATCTTCTGTAAAGCCAGATGTGTGAGGACGATATGGATGCAGAGACGTGAGAGGGCCAGGCAGTTTATTTTAATAATGTCCACTTCATTCATCAACTGTCCATAGTGACCAGTGGGCCCTGCAGCTGTAGCTCATTCATAACATCCAATCAGCCACACACACACACACACACACACACACACACACACGTGTGTTTTCCAACATGTTAAAGTCTGAAACATGGAATCAGAGATGAACATGTAGAACATGCTGCGTGGATCCTTTAGTCTGTACACGCTCTTTGTTGTGATTGGAAAACCATTGGTTTTAGAGGGTGACTTTTGAACTGTACTGTATATATGTTGAAAATGTGCAGTCAAGTGCCAAAAAAAAACAATATATAGAAATTATTTTCCAGGACAATTTTTTTCTCGATTTCCAGGAATTCCCCTAAAAACATCAAGATTTCTGACAAAACTCTGCTTTCAAAACTCAAACACACTGACTTCTGTATTTGTTTAATGTTCCCGTTAACAGAAGAAGGTGCATTTCAGGTCTGTACTGATGTTAAAGATTTTACTCTAAACAAAGAATAACTAGAGGGTGGTTCTCTCCAACACTCTACCTGGTTTACAGTTTTCTTTTGAAGTATTTACTACAATACAGAAATACTGTGAGGAGGTGATACAGTCTTGTAGATGGAGGTCAGCATCGTGACTAGACTGATGTACTTACGCGCCACAAGTCCGACTCCTGGAACGTGATCGGCCAGAAGTCTGAGCAGGAACACGATCTTCTCTCTGCAGGTGAAGCAGCACAGGGAACAATTACAACCAAGTACAAACAACTGTGCATTTAAGCATTTAGCTCTTCAATTAAAAACACATCCCTTTATTCTGGAAGTTCAAAAGGATTAAATCTGTTGAGCACTGATGTATCTTCATGAACTGCAGGATCACATTAGATGAATGTCTCAATGAACGGCTCAGACATGTGAGTGTAAGGGATGGATTCTGGATCTGAAGTTAGGATTTCACTTTAAAAGATAAACAGTGTCCTGTGACAGACTTAGTTCAATAAACAAAGTCAGATGTGAACATTGAATGCATTTTCATGTCGTTATAATACTTTGGAGTTCGTGGAATATGTGATGAGCTGAATTTTCAGAACAAATGTTTAAAGAAGTGAAAATGAAAAGAATCTTTAGCTTCAGCTCTAACATCTTTTCATGTGAAACGTACTCGGAGTATCTGTCGTAGAACGGAGAACGCAGAAGGTAGTACAGCAGAAGAAAAGCTCTTCTCTTCATCTCCGTTCTCTCCCATCGATTCTGGAGTTTGGCTTCACTGAGAACTGCAAAGCTGGAGGAAACACAGGAAACAAGCAGCTGCAGTGATGTAACAGTGATGAGCAGAGACAAGGAAGAGGAGGATCAACTGATGCATCTTATCTTTTCTTTTACTTCCTCTTCACTCCATAAGTCTGGCAGATGGAAAAACTTACTGGTATAAAATACATAACAACCCTTTATGAGATGTAATTTAGGGTTTTTGATGAAGATAAACAGTCACTGCACAAAGTATTCACACCCTGTTACTGTTGTTTTCATTCTACGTAACTGACTTTATTTGCCATCAATCTACAAACATGTTCAGGGATTTTTTTTTACTGAAAACCTGGCAACTCTTATTAACCATTAATTAGCATTCTATATTTGCCAGTTCATTGATATATCCTGTTTTAAAACAACTGAAGTTGACCTAACAACTACACTACACACAATATAACAAGCAACATCAAAACCGTGAAAAAGACCATGAAAGATTTATTTGTAAAATGAAATATAAAGGTCACTAAAAGTGTTACATCCAGACAAGTGTCCAGTGTCCTGCTGCCCTGTTTCTGATTGGATGAGGAACAGAGTGATGAGGAGGATGCTGGTTTGTTTACCTGGACAGTTCGAGGGCTCCGGACACGAGCCACGGCTTCCACGACTGTTTCCCACAGAGTCCCAGACAAAGTACTGCAGCAGGAACACCGTCAAGTCAAACTGGGATAAAAGGATTTTAAATCATCCACACAGTCAGTACAAATACTTCACAGCATTTCCTTCTGCAGTGATTCACCCAGAAAACATCATCAGATTCAAAATGTCCTGTGGAGTTTATCACCGCACAGCACAAAGAGAGTGATGCAGGTTTTTTCTACCATCTGCCTTTGTGACTCGTCAGGTAACGCAGCTCATCTGTTGCAGAGGCAGAGACATGTATATGAGCAAAGACATGGACGAACCCCGTCAGGCTGTGGACTCCTGACTTGAAGCCATGAGTTTAGTTTTTCAGTGTGGTCATGTTGGGTGTATGGAGCCAGAAGTGACTGTGATTGGATGAGAAAGGAGGAGTAAGGAGGTGGGTCTGACGCTTGAACCCGAGGTCAGTGTCCAATGTGGAGGAGGCTTGATTTTGAGGCTCTCATTGGAGATTAGAGCTGTCAATTCAGCTAACCCCGCCCCTAACTCCTCCCCTTCTCTCAGCCTATCTCCTTAATGATAAATGACTACCAGATGGACCACCTGTCAATCAGACTAACCCCGCCCCCAACTCCTCCCACCAGATCACTGAGAAGAAGAGTCGACTTTATCTAAAGACGTCAGAATGACTTGTGGAAAAAATGTGTTGACTGAATATTTGAGGACTGAAAATGAGGATTTTTGAATTGAAGTCAGTTACAGTCAGTTTTTTTTAAGTCAGCCTCTAGTGGTCATCAGGAGTATTACACTTGCACTTCTGCATTAGACCCACTTGTTTCGTCCATTTCTATGAACAGTCTGTGTATATGGCAAACATCCGGTTACTGTCCTCAGCTTGAACAAAGCTTCATCTGATTTAAATGTAATTTATTATTATTACCTTTATTTTTATTGATGTATAATCAGCTGAAAAACAGAATTACTGTGTTTCTGTTACCTTCAAATCAGCCCTTTATTTAGATCTACATAATGAACACCATTGATATCTCAAAGCACTAATGTACTTTTACTCTTTAAACACCATTACTTTAAGCCAATTATTTAAATTATAGCAAAGATTTTAATTTTATTTGCTATTGTTTAATTTATTTCTTCATAAGTTTTAACTTATTAGTTAAAATAAGTTATTTTTATTTTTGTATGAACTCAACTCAAATAGTTTTACAGCTTGTAAATCACTGAGAATTTCACTAACCAGTGAGAGAAGTCTGAGTTGTTTCTGCTTATTTCTTTCACGTGAAATTAAAGTTAACTCTGGAGTTTTTGGTCCCTGCCAAATTGCCAAGTTACAAAAATGTAACCTTAAAATACACAGTTTGGATTTCTGTGTGTTTTTGTCAAACTGCTTCACTGCATTAAAGTAGGTAAGTGACACATGTTTCTCCTGATCATCTTTCACTGTGTGATCCAGAAAGATGGTCAGTGAGGGGAGGATACAGTGGACGAGCGGCCGTCCGATGAACACAGACTCTGCGATGGTCTCTGGAAGTCCCAGCTGTGTTGGTTTTCTGTTGAGCGTCTCCTTCAGGCTGCTCCTCCTCTTCCTCTGGCTCGGAGCTCCCCACAGCCGGGCCTGCAGGGACGGAGCTGCCACGTCAAACAGGACGAGACAGGTGGGGGACAAAGGTGAACTGGTAGACAAGTATGAGGCAGTTAAGCTTGTTTTCCACCTTAAACTATCACTGAAACAGGTCCAACATGATGTTTGGCTGCTTTTCAGGACTAACAACAACAGAAACAATGACATGAACAAAACGAGCTTTGCAATTTTTCATCACAAACAGTTTACAGCTGTACGACAAGATCAGACGAGATGAACTGGTTCCCATCTCTCCTGTCTGTGGGTGGAAAGCATCAGGCAGCAACTGAATACGTAGCTCAGTGAGGTTGTGAAAGAACACAGGGAGTGACATCCACCATCATCTTCCTCAGTGTTTGTTGTTTCTAAGAACGTTTCTAAGATAGTCACAGAAATCACAGGAACGTTTCCACGTGTTCTTCTTCTGAGTAAATGAAGAGAGGAAGCATGTTGCTGTTGCTGTGACATGGAGAAATCTGATCTATGGCTCAGGCAGGAGGACTAATTTGTTCTCTATGCAGGTAAACATGTTGATGAGGTAGAAGCTGTCAGAGCAGCACCAGTGAAACCAAACCCTCAGCTGACGTCAGGCTCAGGTTTGAGACTTCAACAGATCATTATTACAGATGAAAAGAATGAGTCTTACTGCTGCCCAGCGGCCGAATAACTCGTCCTGACCTCTGACCCACAAAGCAGGTGTCATCCTTCTGTTCGCCATCGCCTTCATCTGCGTGGGAAAAAAAGCAGCGTTACACATGACGGGAACACACTGAAGCAGCATTCATTCTGCTGGGGGCTTTAGGGTTGTACTGGGAGGATCCCAGCTCCTCTGATTAACTGTCTGTCTCCTTCCTGATGACGTGCAGGTAGTGCACCAACATGTAGCAGAGACTTTTTTCACTTCTACTTTAATTTTCTACCAAAAAAAAAAGGAGAAAATAAGAAAGCTCATAAGAAAGTCAGGCTCACTGACCTTCACCAACAAGTTCTGCACCTCTGTCCAGAGGGATTATGGGAGGTGACGTCTGGATGCCAGATTTATACCACAGAAGAAGAATAATGCGAAAAATTGCCCTGAGGAACAACCAAAAGCAAACATCAGGAACTGTGAATAATTTACATCAAACTTTAAAGGGTTATTACACTGTATTCTGAATATAAGAAAACAGATCAAGTGGCTGTGACCAAGAAATAATATTGAAGACACACTGAAAAAAAGGAGTCTCAGTCAAATATCACAGATTTACTACTGCCCATGAACTACAAAAATATGTGAACAGTACAAAACTGATTAGATATGACAGATTGTGATTCAGTTTCTCCTAAAGATGTTCAGAAGGGACCAGTCTGGGTCTTTCACACCAGGCTGGGAAAACAGAGACACTTTGTCTGCAAGCTGATCATGTATCAAAATTCACTGGACTGGAGCGTCCACATACTTTTGATCACATAGTGTCACAGGAAGAGGAGGAGGAGAACAAAGTCGTACTTAAAGATCTGAACAAGTGTGATCACCAGCCAGCGCCCGACTTCCCCCCACAGCTTACAGGCTCCCATCTCCAGGAAAACCTCCACATACTCCAGCACAGAGAGCCAGGTCAGGAGTCTCTGCTGAGACAGAGACTGAACACACAGCAGGACACAGCAGGACACACAAAGAGCTGTTATAATGTGCAGGATTATTCCAACAATAACATGACACAGTTTCTGAGGATTTCACTTTTCTTCCTGCTGCACTTGTTTTCTGGCAGAACTTTCTAACATGCTGCTGAGCAAACAGTGACAATCTGAGAACCTCACATTTTGCATCTAATGAATGTGATAATTCAATGCTGTGCTATTTATGCATATTCATTTTATTAAAATGTATTTCTTATTGAAACTTTACTTTTACTGTTATTATTCTTATTTTCCTACTGAATTCTTCTCCGTGTTATGAAGTACAACAAACTGTAACTCACCCAATATCCCCTCTGGGATCAAAAGAGTATTCTGGTTCTGATTGAAATGTCAGTCTCCATTATTATCTTTACAACATATAACATATATTAGAGCCTTTCAAAGAAAATTTAGCTATAGGGCCTTGTTTGATTTTCTTTTTCCTTGAATCCAGTTTACAGAAACAAACTGGGAGCTAACAGAGCTCACCACAGGGAGGGTACATCTCAGGCCTTTGCGCAGAATGCTGTCGTTGAACAGAACCAGGAGGTTGGAGGCCGAGTACACTGAAACAGACCCAAACATCTGTTACAGTATGTAAATGACACAGTATACACTGTACGTTCTTATTAAAATCTCAGTCCAAAGCCCCGTGTGGAAACATCAAGCTAACAAACTGCAAATTGTGTTTTCAAGACAAAGGGACAAAGATGACAGAGAAGTTCCAGTCTGAGCTTCACCATCACTAATTCTGATATTTCAGTACAAATGAAGCCGCAAAAGCTAAATTTCACTGTGTTTCTGTCTCCATCTGTGGATTAAACACACATTAATTAGACATGTGTACCTCTGAAGTAAAGTATCAACTGCAACAGTTCCTTCATTGCAGTAAGTATTCACTTCATTATTTTAATTTTCTTATGTGTCAAGTAATTAACACACACAAAAACCTGCAGCGAAAGTCATGTCATTCCACTGCAGGAGCACTGCCAGCCTGTAACAAATTATTATTTTCATTGTCAATATGTCCGACCATTCTTTAATAACTGTATATAACTTACAAGTGTATAAAAAGTCAGAAAACAGTAAAATACTTACATTGTTATTAACTAAAGGTCAAATTAACTTTGCTTTGGTCAGTTGGGGCAACAATCAGAAACACTCAGATTGTCTAAATGATTCAATTTTCAATCATAAACAGAAAATGAGGCAAATTCTGAAATGAAAAATCCTAAAAATGACTTCAACGATTAATAAATCACATTGAATGTTGCCCTGTCAGCTCTGACAGGTACTCGTTAGTGACTACAGATATAATTACATTTTTGCATATAATGAATTTTTAACTTCACACATTTTTACACTGGTGCAGTTTATTAATCTAACTCTAAAAATTATCAGAATTAACCTGGAAATAGTGACTGTATTGACTCTTTACTTACCAAGTTCAGATATTTCATGGGAATCTGCAAAACGTCCTGCAAACACAACACGTCATCATTCATTCAGATCTAATCACAGCAATTGGACATGTAGCCAGAATCTAGAAGTCTGAGCTATTCATTGGCTGGTTGTAACTAATGCTACAAGGTTAGCAAAGAGGGTGTTTTTCATCTGTAGTCTCTGAAAAGATTTCATTGAAATTACAAAATTATTGATGATATCCTCCTGAGACCCAGTAATGACTCTGTACTCTGTAACAAACACTTTGTTCACACTAACAGCCCTGTTGTCCTCCCCTACATCCAGCATGCTGTGAAATTAAAACACAAGTCTACACTGTAGCATACTTTTTTAAAACTTCAAATAGGAAACTGGACAACATTTAACCAGGAGGTTAAATTATGGTAATTATGAAGAACAATAACAAAAAGAAAAAAT
Organism: Pseudochromis fuscus; assembly: GCA_900323345.1. NCBI lineage: Eukaryota > Metazoa > Chordata > Actinopteri > Pseudochromidae > Pseudochromis > Pseudochromis fuscus. The sequence continues at coordinate 22,275 of OOFC01048797.1, forward strand.
GATGTTAATACAAGCAAAAAAGTAAATATATATATGTATATAGTGCTGCATTGTTGGACACTAACTGTAGCATGCAAAGCACATAAATATAAGCCTGCTGTTATAAGACAGTTATAAGACAAAAATGAAAGTGAAACTTATTCCTGGTCTGGTTCGGCTCACTTAAAAACGCTGCTGCTAACATGTTATTGACCTGAGTGCACGCGGTCACTCACCTGCGATCAGGTAGGACAGAGTCCTCACTGTGCTCTCCAGCTGTGCAGTGGCAGCTGGATTCTTCCTCACGTACTCCGTGTAGCGCTCGTACCCACGGCACAGCCTGTCGATGTATTCCTTAATGTGAGGCATTTCAGCTGTGCGTGGAAAACACACTCTTCATTCAGCCGCTGCGCTCAAAAAACACCAGCTTCATGCAGTATTCACTCACTATTTATTTTTCTTCCACCTGCAGCTCTAAACTCCGCAATCTTCCGCTTTGGTGTTCCGTCAGTTATTATCGTCCCCCGGGTCCCACGGTCACACACATTGGTTCCAGTTCCTACGTGTGAACGCTCGGCTCCTGCTTCCGGACACGTTATTGTTGCATCAGCATCCAAACATCCAGCATGTCGAGCTCAGGAGACACAGGTACTCTGGGTATTTTCTAACATTTCACGCTCCGTTGTTGACATTTCATGATGAGGGTTTGACGGCGTCTTTAATGTTTTATTTCCGCAAATTGTCACAACCAGCGAGCTAACGCTAACTCTGTTAGCCAGCTAAAGCCTGCAGGTGAGCCGCTTAGCTAAAGCTAGCCCTGTCAGAAGAGCCCCTTTAAAACCGTGTGTGTGATTCAGGGAGCTCCACTTCACGGAGAGTCGGGTTTTCTATGAGGAAAAAACACGCAGGTCAGCAAATAACATCCAGCAGCATGTCTGAGGTGAACGGACAGTCTTCCAGTTTGGATCCATGTGTTTTACAAATAGTAATAATAATAATAATACAATGAACCTAAGCTATGCTATGATAAACCAAACTTCAGTCTCTCGGATAATATCACGAGAATAGGATATAAAAAAATGTAAAATGTGTATTTTATCAAAATATATTATATAGTGTTCTTTCTCCCTGCACCTGTCTGTCATCATCTCACAGACTGGAACCTCCACATCTGGCTGGATGTGGTTTCACTGAACTTAACATCCTGGTTGACTGCAGATGTTTTTGGGAATATATAAAAACTTCAATGATGCATTGTTGCATTTTGTTGTTGTACACTTGTTTTTAACATATATAAGTTTTAGATTTCTAAACCCTACGTATAACTAAAATTTTAACCCTGTTTATAGTTTGATTTAGTCCAATAAACTTGGCACATGCTTTAATGTTTTGTTGCATCATTTCCCACCATCATGACTGAGGTGTTTAATACTTTTTTTTTTTCCATCTCCTGCTTCTGTCAGCTGAGCTCACTAATGTCTATTTACAGCTACATTTCATGTTTGTTTGACATTCTCTGCTCTTCACTTTCACTCTTGGTCATACATGGTGGAAAAACTGTTTCTGTTTCACAATTAGTGTTTGTTGCCGGAAAAATATTGTCACTTAATTTCAGTTTCACTCTGAGTAGGGGTCATCATGTATGTGAGTGCATTGGTTCTCTTGTTGATTTTGTCTACATACGGATTGAGAATCATCATTTTTTTTAGGCCAAAGCTGCAGCTTGGAACGTTGTGCATTTGATTTGTTTTTGCTTGGTTGTTGTATTATTTTCAGTTGTTTCTTTGTGATCGTATGTCACATTGCATCACGGTCCTTTTCTCACTTTAAGGTCATCAGATCCATCCATTCTTCTCTTTTTTTGTGTGTGTGAGTGCATGTTAAGTCTGCACATACATACAAAATGTCAGTTGAAAATCTTCTCCAAAGTTATAACACAACACTTAGAGGAGAGAATTTAGACGGATTGTTTTATATCTCCTGACATTTCAGAAGCAAAATATGTGCCTGTCTGTGATTGTGCAACAAACTGTGATGGATTTCAGTTTAGTTTTAATATAATTTTTGTTTTATAATTTTAGTTGGAAGTTGCTGATAAATACTCTGGGCTATGAGCTGGTTATCCCTCTGGTTTATCCCTGCTGTTGCTGCCTATAGTTGGTAATTCTCTGCGTACATTTACCCTCTTGTTTCTGCAGCCTTTGAGTTTGGCTTCTTGCTGCAGATAAGTGAGGAGGCCGCGCTGGCAGTGGCCCTGAATGACTACCTAACCTCACGCAGCTACCTGGCTGGGTTCAGCCCCTCCCAGGCCGACCAGAAAGCCTTTAGACTTCTCGGCAGGCCCCCAGACCCGCAGCATGTCCACGCTCTGCGCTGGTACAGACACATAGCAGCCCTGCAGCAGGACCTCCACCCAGACAGCAGCAGTGAGTAGACGGGTGAAGGCATGAACAGGGAAGATCATGTGGCTGTGGTCCAAGTGCGGACGTCGTCTGAGGTCCCGACTAACAGTAGCTGCCCCTCTGCAAACACTCACAAGCATGACAAGATACTTGAATCAGACTTGAGTTCAGCTTCAGCTTTTCTTGTGTTTGTGATGCCTGCGGCTGAGGACGGTCACTTTATCGCTGTTCAAACAAAGCGACAGCAGCTGGCAGCAGCAGTGTTGTTTTTGCTCGCAGACGTGTTACCTGCAGTTTAACAAACATAAAAACACACAAAAGTGTGAAAATTGGACATAATATCTCAGGGCTGCTCTGCATGTGTAGGAAAACATGTGAGCTGTATGTTGCTGCGTGTGTTTGTACATATTGTGACAGCTGAATTTCCCCTGCAGAGTGTTACATAACCCTTCACTGAACATGTGCAGCTACATTCCTCTTTTTTGTGTGTATCCTGGAGCAAATATTGTAATGAATGTTGGAGCTAAATGGCAATAGAAAGAGTCAGAATCAGCTTTTTTCTGTGCAGAATACAGGGAATTTGACTATATTTACACAAAGTAGGTGGATGATGTAATTAATACAGTTATTAACAATAAAAACAAAGTTATTGACACTGCAGTCATTAGCAGATGGAAAAAAAAAGTGCAACAGAAAAGGCAAAAGAAAAATACGGTTCATCGTCTGTGCAATTTGTAGAAGTTACTTCATGCTGTGTGTAACCAGGGCAGTAGAGGTCGTGCTGTAAAAATACAAGAGGGTAGTACTGAGGTGGCCAGTGGACCACCAGGAAATATCTGCATGTTAATCAGAGGCAGCAGAGAGAAAGTTTCAGTGATCCTGTTTAAATTCTGTCATGAAGTGTGCACGTGATGTTTGCAAATCAAGGTCACAGTACAACACAGTGAAAATATGTAATTAGGAAGTGACACTGATCATTGAAACACACAGATCGATGTAGTTAAAGATGGATAGCAGTGACAGATTTTCACCTCTTTTAACACTTTTATTGTCGTTCTGACAGAGGTGATGGACGTGTTGCTGATGTGTTTTCACTGAGGAGAGAGATGTAATTCACTCAGTGGTTTCACACAATGTTTTAGCACCATCACAATAAACTACGACTGTCTTCACTCACAAATTTATCTTTTTAAATAAACAAACATCATGTGTGTGATTCATGAGACAATTGGGTCACAAAATATTTCTTTCTCAAGTAAAAAATGTATCCCAATTTAAGATCCTGTTGTGGTCCAACAAATGAGGCGGGACTAATTTATTGGAGAAAATACAAATGAATCAATGTGAAGATGGAAACTTTTTCTCCTGTTCAGTAACGTGTTGACTTTGGAGAAGAATAAGCTTCAATCCACAGTTTTGTGGTGACAGAAATATTTTCTGCACTTATGAAAAAAACTCCTTCTCTGTGTACAATCATAAAAAAGTGTTAACATTTCAACTACATTACAGCTACACCATTTAAATATTTGATTGGTTTGTTTGGAATAGGAAACAGAATATTTTCAACAGTCAACAATAAATACATCAGACGAGCATTAATCTCAATTTGAGTGTTCTGACGTGTAGCCCAACAGAGAAACCAAAAAATAAAGTAAAATAAAAAAAACAACAACATATATTAACGGCAAGCTGATGTGTTGGGGTCCAAAAGTCAGATTTTTATATAAACCTTGAAACAATCAGAGAGTTTGAGGATTTGGAAACAACAACAACAATATAAAATATTTTCTCCCTGTGTCGAGGTCATAATTCAAACTAACAGGTTAGTGTCATGGATGGTTTTCACTTCTTTGTACAGCCTCATCAGAGGCTCGTTCAACTCATTCAACCTGCAGTGGTTGTTATGTGGCTGTGAATCAAGTGTCCAGCACAGAGTTGCTGACTAATTGTAATTGTAGGAAACATGGCCTCAGGTGAAAGTGTCAGAAATCAGATTATTCTGAGCTAAGTGGAGTTTTCAAGCATCAGATCGTGGCTGGACTGAAGGTTTCTGAGGAGGCAGTGGATGCAGCTGTGAAACACTGCAGGTACAAAAACAAAAACACAGGACTCCCATCAGCAGACGTCCTGTCAGAGAAAGACTGTCTGTCGGTGACCTCAGAGGAGGAGCAGCGTCTTTAGTCCAGTCCTCAGGAGCAGACACTAGAACCTGCAGGTGGGCTGCGACACAGCAGCATCTCAGACTGGGTGATGGAAAAAAGTCCTGTTAACTTATCCCAGGTAAAACAATCAGAGGCAGTGATAGAGAGGTGTGATTTCCACTCAAAAGTTCTGTATCCATTTGAATCAAATAAAATATCTTTACTGGTTCTCTCAGACTTTTGAACCCACTATGTGTCCACTTCAAAGCTTCTTTTTGTTTAAAGAAACTAAACATTTACATGATTACAATCAGAAATGGTTTAAAAATGTGACTAAAAGACTAAAATGCTGTGTTTTAACTTTAAATTAAAAAAAGGTTTCTCTTTTTTCTATTGTTTTTTTTTCCTTCCAGTGAAAGGAAAGCGGGTCCAGCCTCCCTGGTCTCCACCAGCAGGGACTGATGTTCCTCAGCTTCGCCTCTACAACAGTCTGACCAGAGCAAAGGTAGATCAGAGACAAACTACTGAAAACTCACATCAGTCACATCCTGTCGTCTTCTTCAAGAAAAAAGCTCTGAACGAAGAGTGAGCGCAGCGGCCTGAGTGTAAAGATGGATCGAGCAGTTTAGGTGTAAAGGGTTCATTTGAACGCTGTGATCCTCTCTTTATTGATACACTTTAAACAGTCAGTTATTAAAGGCAGGTGAAGGCTGTGAAGTTTGTGATTTAGTGACAGTGAATCATTGTTTTCATGCTGTTATCATTTACTGTTACTTTTCTCGCTGCCAATTCTGTCTCATAAAACACTTACATTCTAAAAATGTGCTACATAAGTAAAGTTTTTGTTATTATTTAGTTAGTTCACAGTTCAGTTTGTGGTAAACCTCCTGTAGAAGAATCCACATTTACCACAGACTTAACTCAGTTGGTCACTAAATCACATACTTTGAATAACCTTTGGTTTCCCTGCTCACTGTGCAGTTACAGCCAATCATCTCATAATGATACCAGCACATTTTCTTCTTCTCTGTTCTGTTCCTGATCTAAAACACTGTACATGTTTCATGTGAAGGTTTTTTAATGTTATTTAACAGCATTTTATTCCTATATTCAAACTGTTAGAGTTTGTGAAATCTAATGTTTGGATTAACTCCACAAACTGCCTCCTGTAGGAAACTAAAAACAATAATCTTCAGTTGAAATTAAAATCTGTGACCTTTATGTTTCAGGAGCCGTTTGTTCCTCAGAAAGGGAACAAAGTAACGTGGTACTGCTGCGGGCCGACAGTGTATGATGCTTCACACATGGGACACGCCAGGTGAACAGAGCATCACTGACGTACATGTGATACTGTGTCGTCTATTGTAACAAAGTGTTGACGTCTGATCTGCTTCTCCGTCCAGATCCTACATCTCCTTTGACATCCTGCGGAGGATACTGAGGGACTACTTCAAGTATGACGTCCTCTACTGCATGAACATCACAGACATCGATGACAAAGTGAGTCTGATTCATAAACTGTGGATTATTCTTCACTGGTTTGCACTTGTTTTATTAAATAGTTCAATACTTTCACATGATCTGCATGATTCAGGAAACCCGAGACATGCTCTTTTACTCTTATCTCTGTTTGCTAAAAGAAAATATTGAAACCTTAAATGTGTTTTATAACAAAAATTAAAAGTTTGTTACTACTCTTCAGTTTATGTTTATTTATTCCAAATTATTTTTTCCTGTTTGCAGTTGTATCAAGAGTCTCTTTCATCTCTGTACTGTTTATAATAAGTAGTGATGGTGATAATGTTTACAACAGTGTGTCTGCTGCTGTGTGGCTGTTTTAATGGGTTTTTTGTTTATTGGGGCTTTGTGTTTATGTGTTACTGTATTTCAGATCATTAAGAGAGCCCGGCAGAATTACCTTCTGGACCAGTACAAAGAGAAGAAACCACAAGCTGCTCAAATACTGCAGGACGTCCTGAGCGCCAGAGGGGTGAGACGGACAAAACAGGCCTGATAATAATCCTCAGACCCAGTGAACATCTGAGGAGTAACTGGTCTCATTTCAGTGGAGGTGGCTGAGGACGGTTGGTCTGTGGTGGGAGCTGAGAGCATGAGCTGACTGTTTTACTTGAAGGTTGTTAGATGATTAATCAGGATTGTTCTGCTCAGTACACAGATTAACATGATGGCATCATGTTGGGCAGCAACATGTTGCACTTTAAGGTTCAAACTAACTCTGGATGATACTTGATAATCCCACAGAAACATTCAATCAGGTGCAAGATGTTCATGTGATTAAACTGAATCACAACAAAAGAATCCAGTTACGACCGTCCTCCTTCTCCTCCACCACTACAGCGATATATTTCTTATTAAAGGTCAGATTAAAGTTTAAGAAGCAGAGATTGTTTCACCACAACATGCAAACATTTAGTGTGATGGATCAGACTCGCTGCACTGTAGCATCAGCATCATATGAACGACCTCATGCTAGCCCCTCAAGCTGGAGTCTTTCCCTCTTTGTTTTGTCTCTTGGTGTAAACCTTCATGTGGTTATTCTGCTGTTTCAGCCCTTTCAGGTGCAGCTCGCGTCGACCACAGACCCAGATAAGAAGCAGATGCTGGAGCGACTGGACGCCGCGGTTACCGCCGCTCTGCAGCCACTGCAGGCGGCCATGGAGAGGAAAGCAGCAGATGAAGTTGTCCAACCTCTAGCGCAGGTGAGACTGAGCTGACATGAGGCAGATCTTTTCTTTAACTCTAAATTATAAATTAAATATTTACCTCCAGCAAATACTTTTCATATTTTTTTTTATCTAACATAGTGAGTCTATGTTCAGCAGATAGATTCATAGAGTTCAGATTCATATTCCCAGAGTTCAGGATGAGAGGACGAGTCAAGTAAATAATAAAGTTTTAGTTTTGTGCTTTGTAAGTGCTGATTTTGAAATCACTGCAAAGGTCAGGATCAAAACTTTATTATTTTATGAATTCCCTTGTGAGCTTTTCTACATGTATTAATGTAAATGATGTGCACTGAGAGAAGTTTAATGTTTTCCAGGTGCTGTTGGAGAATTCAAAGGACCTTCTGGCCGACTGGTTGGACAAACAGCTTGGAAGTCAAGTCACAGAGAATTCAATCTTCTCCACTCTGCCTAAGCACTGGGAGGGAGAGTATCATAAAGACATGGAGGCTCTGAACGTACGTGTGGAAGATGAACTGTGTTCACACTTTACACACAACACAGTGAACACAACTAACAGCCTTTAGATTGTAGAACCTGTCATAAGTTATGATGTAATGGCCCAGCATTAAAATCCTTATCTGATACCCAGCTGATAACATCATAACTTATTACATTATTGGCTTTATTACATTATTGAGTAGATACAGTAATGTTATAAAACACAGTGGTCAAGTCATGATGTGTATTCATTATTATCCTGCTGCTAATTGTGTGTTAATTGTCTTCATGTCCCTCAGGTTCTTCCTGCTGACGTCCTCACTCGAGTCAGTGAATACGTGCCTGAGATTGTGGAGTTTGTAAAGACGATTGTGTCTAACGGTTACGGGTGAGGAGGAACCTGCCTGTTCATCTTCCTCCATATTTCAGCTGCAGTAACATGACTTGGTTTTAGATGTCTGTTTGTCTGACTGTTTGCAGTTATGAGTCCAACGGTTCAGTTTACTTTGACACCTCCAAGTTTGATGCCAGTCCACAGCATTCGTACGCCAAACTTGTCCCAGAGGCAGTCGGAGACCAAAAAGCTTTACAGGAGGGAGAAGGTATATTTTTACTTCTTGGAGTATTAGAAGTTTAAAAGTCAAATCTGGGACTTAGATTATTCTGGTGATTTGGGTTTTTGTAAAAATACAGGAAGTTGTGCCGTGCTCTGTTCAGCTGCTTCATCTTTCTGTGTCCTCTGAGGGTCGGATACGATATCATCACTGTTTCTGTTTGTCAGACAGAGTGATCAGAGGTGTTGCTATTGACAACATGTGTCAACTGTTAGCTACAGTCTTCACCTGACAGCTGTGATGTGTCCTATATCAGCTGGGGTGTTTTGGTGGACCTGACGGATCCTCCAGGTTGGCCACGCCCCTCTCCCCTGGTGGAGAGAGTCCCAGGTGTGGGAGAGCATGAAGGCTCCCTCATCCCAGTTCATGGTGTCTTTGGCCCGCCCTGTTATTTCTGTGCAGTGTTGTTTTTGGCAGCCATCTTAGTTTTAGTCTTAGTCTTTTGGATGAAAATGTTCATTAGTTTGAGTCTCATTTTAGTCATTTCTACATTTGAGAGTTTTAGTCCAGTTTTAGTCAAAGAAAACTCAAAAAGGTTTCAGTCTGGTTTTAGTTCAAAATAAAAAACAGGAAGTATTCGTCTTTTAACAAATTAATTCAGGTCAGTAAGTATCAAGGTTGACAGGTTGTATCAAGTGTTGCAATTTATAAAGCAACAGTTAACCTGAACACTTTTGCATAATTATTAATCAATCCATTAATAAACTCAGTTGTGTGTCTGTGTGTGACTGGTGAGTGCAGGTGTGTTGTGCAGACTGTGCTGCTCCTCAGGTGGTGGGTGGGACCAGGCAAGCACAGGATGCAGCAGCATCGCTGATACTTTTTAGCTTTTGACAGATGACGCACAACAAGCAGACATGTCCTGTATTGTGAACGTCTCACACACCACCCACGGACATTTTCATCCAGTCTGGTTTTGTCCACAAAAACTCACACAGATGTCGTCATGTTGTAGTCATCAAAGAGCACGTTTAGCTCCTCACAGTCTCGTTATCCTAATGAAAAAAGAACATCAGTGAAATAATTTTGTAATCATTGATGAAAACAACATTGTTTCTACGGACTCCTCGATCCAACGTCTGTGTTTGTTGTTTTCTGATCCGATGATTGTTGCCTTGTCCCCGTCCATGATGTGATTATTTCTTCTCCAGTGGTCTGATATTGCTAAGTTTAGGTGATAACAACACCTCTGATTACTGTGTCTGACAAAAAGAAACGATTACAGTAACTTCCACATTCAGGCCTCAACATTTTACTCTCTTTGTAACAACGCTGTGGAAATAAAGTTTGTTAACAGGAGACTGAAGTCCCACTGTGCTGTCACCACGCTGCAGCTTTGGGAGGTTTGTATTAATGTGCCACTGCAATACCATTTCCTCTGTGTTTTATATCCTTTTGTCTCCCAGGTGATCTGAGCATCTCTGCAGACAGATTAAGTGAGAAAAAGTCCCAGAACGACTTCGCCCTGTGGAAAGCCTCCAAACCCGGCGAGCCTTCGTGGGACTCTCCCTGGGGGAAGGTGGGTGTTGATACCTGCACGAGGTGTGCTGTTAAATGAGAGTCCAGCAAACCAGATTCTTACGACCAGGAGACTCATCCAGCTGGAAGGTTTCTAGTTAACTTGTCCGGTGTGAGACTGATGATAGAGCTGAATACATTGGATCCACACACAGTTAATCTGCACTTTGTTTGATAATTGATGAGTTTTCTTTTAAAACTTAATGTCAGAAACTGAATTTTAAGTTGTTATATTCTGGACTTTCAATCAAACAAAACAACACGTCACTAATGATCTGACAATTTATTTATTTTAGAAATTAATTATTAGAGTATTTTCACAGTTTCTTTCACATTTTCTGGAAAGTGATTGATGTGTGTGTTATTTAAATATTGTAACAGGGACGTCCTGGATGGCACATTGAATGTTCAGCCATGGCGGGCTCTATCCTGGGAGAGTCGATGGACATCCATGGCGGAGGGTTTGATCTTCGATTCCCTCACCACGACAATGAGCTGGCTCAGTCGGAGGTAAACAAACAACAACAACAAATGTAAACATAAACATTCAGACTGGAATGTAGTGAAAGCCGCTGAAGTATATTCATATATATCTGTGTGTGTTTTCATGTCCCTCTCAGGCTTTCTTTGAGAATGACCACTGGGTGCGTTACTTCCTGCACACGGGTCACCTGACCATCGCTGGCTGCAAGATGTCAAAATCTTTGAAGAACTTCATCACCATTAAAGACGCCTTAGCAAAGAACACAGGTGAGTGGTGTGGTCCTGCTGGGAGGCAGCAATGTTACAGAAACCTGAGTTTACAAATCACCCTGAAAACTCTGGACACAGCAGGAGTCTGTTGTAGAATTGATTCATCTGAACTGGTAGAAATGTGCATTAGGTTTAATTTACATTATATGAGAGGAGCAGGGGCTGTATCCTTAAAGATTCCTGGTTCTCAGAGTCGCTCATAAAGGCAGAATACAAAGAAAATTGCTGATGTTTTCTAAGAATCTGCCCCTAAAGTTTGGACTGAATCCTAATAAAGATAAAAGGTATTCATGAAGACTCTTAGTGCTTAGGAGAGCTCACTGTTAGGAGCAGTGAGGAGGACTTTGAGGAGGAGGAGGGTCAGTGAAACTCAGACTGAATTGTGCAGGAATCATGTTTGTGATGATCTCAGAGATTAACCAACTTCTCCATCTTTTACAATATGGTCGACTGTATTCAACAGAGTTGTTCATTATCCACCTGCAACCCGACATCTTCACTTGAAGGACAGGACATTTTAGACTTTCTACAGTTTATTCTTCACTTTTCCAAACATAAAGAGACCATCTTTGTTTACAGACACTCTGTTCATCATTGTAGTGGAAGCAAAAGCACAATACATCAATTAATGTTTCATTATTACTAATTTCTGTTCAAAGACACTGCTTAGTTTTTATACTTATCAAGACCTAATAATCCCTAATAGGTAGGAGACATTAAAAATACATGGCAAAGAAAAGCTGTGGTCTCAGGAGAAAATAAAAAATACTTTTCATAATTACACAAACTAGATTCTATAATCAGGTCTGTTGAATTCATTGTCACTAAGAGTGCTTGTTTTTTTATTTTTGGGGACCAACCAATCACATCTTTTAAAAGGATGAGTCAAAGGTATGACTCCTCACTAAGATGAGAGTTTCTGTCCACTCCTTGTTCAGAGTCCCAGGACTTTATCCACCCTGTTGTTGTCTTTCATGAAAAAAAAGTCTGAAAAGGCTTCACATGAACCTCGTCTGCTGCACATAATCAGTTGGAAGTTAAATCCTCTTTTAGTTTAGATTTAAAGTGTGTTGCTGTGTTTGCGTCCTGCAGCTCGTCAGCTCCGTCTGGCTTTCTTGATGCATTCCTGGAAAGACACTTTGGACTACTCCTCCAACACCATGGAGTCGGCCGTCCAGTACGAGAAGTTCATGAATGTAGGTTCAAAACAAAATGATTTCAAAGACAAACGTCGTCTTTTTTGTTTGTTCGTTTTCAGTTCAGATGTGAGGATAATCCTGTGTTTGTCTGCTTTCATCACAGGAGTTCTTCCTCAATGTGAAAGACATCCTGCGAGCTCCGACTGACATCACCGGTCGCTATGAGAAGTGGGAGGCAGCGGAGGTGGAGCTCAACAACATGTGAGAGGCGATGCTTTAGATCAACTAGTTGTTCTCCTGGAGAGTAATTTTGACATTGTCTCCTTCTGTTGAGTGCACACTCTGAGCTCCCCACATTTTATTTTGGCGGTCTGTGGTTTCCAGGTTGGGACGTGTGCTGTGATTCCCATCGATCATGTCAGTGTTGCATCACAGAAAATGTCCTACAGAGATTTTGAGGGACTGACCACGTGGACTGACCAGTGTTTTCTTGCTGTTGAAACCCCACAAACTTCCAGACTGACCAATTGTTTCATGACTCCTGTGTCTTCTAGTTTCTACCAGAGGAAGTCGGCGGTGCACGAGGCTCTGTGCGACAACATGGACACCCGTACTGCCATGGAGGAGATGAGGGTGCTGGTCGGTCAGAGCAACAGCTACATCGCCGGCAGAAAGAGCGCCAAGCTGCGGCCCAACCGCCTGCTGGTGGAGAGCATCGCTGCATATCTGACCGACATGCTGAAGGTGAGCCCTTACTCATCATACACACACAAAAATTCTACATTTAAGATGTTTTCCAGCAAACAATGTCTGGGTTTTCTTCAGCTGAGACCAACAATCAGTTACGCTGTGTTTCTTAGTTCTTGTAAGTTTTATTCTGGTTTTTGCCAACATCAGAAGATATACCAGTTTTTATTTCATGTCAGACAGATGTGTAGTTCCAGCTGTCCGCCATCCTCAGTGTGATCACTCTCAGCCTTAAAACTACTGCATGGCACCAGTTGGAGTCTGACTCCTTCAATGCAGTGACAAAACTTGTTTGTCTTCAACAGGCCACTTGAGCAATTCATTACCTTGGTGTTTCAGTGTGTATGCTGAGCTAAAGTTTTGTACTGTGTTATATACAATGTTCATTAAAGGCTCTGAAATGCACCTTTTGTTGTCTCCTAGATATTTGGTGCAATTGAAGGATCGGACGCCATAGGTTTCCCTGTAGGAGGACAAGGTCAAAGTTTTGATGTAAGTAAATGTTTGTTTTTGAAATATATCAATTATGTCAAAATGATGATCACAAATGTTCTGTTCATTAATATTAATATCCCAGGGAACTGGTCTGAACACACTTTTCAAACATGCTGTAACTAACACACCACACTAACTCAGTCTAGGTTTCTACTACTCACCTAACTCCTTCCTTCCTCTGAACGACTGAACATCTGTTGTATAAATCTGAAATGGTTTTCCTGTAATCTCTGTGCAGCTGGAGAGCACAGTGATGCCGTACCTGTCTGTGCTGTCAGATTTCAGAGAGGGTGTCCGGAAAATAGCCCGAGAGCAGAAAGGTAAGGACGCGTGTTTGAAATGAGTCAAACTCAGTTTAAAATACAATATCCCAACAGTTTCTCTTCAGGATGTAATTAAGGCAGTTTTTGTTAAATGCAGTGATGGAGCTGCTGCAGCTCTGCGATGTCGTCCGTGACGATACGTTACCAGAGCTCGGAGTGCGGCTGGAGGACCATGAAGGTAACAGAGCTTTGAAATATTCAATATTTTGTAAAACAAAACGAAAATAAAGCTGACTGGAGTTCAGTGTTCACACAGGATCATAAAAAGAAGAAAGTTTGTAAAAATTGGACAAAACAAAAGAAACTACGAGCGGGACACTAATACTGTGATGGAGCTTTGGAGAAGAGTGATGGAAAAATCTGATTTCGAGGTGAAATAAAGTGCGTGTGTTGCAGGTTTGCCCACTGTGGTGAAACTGGTGGACAAGGAGACATTACTGAAGGAGAGGGAGGAGAAGAAGAAGGTAAGGGAGGACATACTCTGCCATACAGCGCCCTGCGACAGTATTCACCCCCTGGGATGTTTTCCTCTTTTATTACTGATATCATTTGAATCATGACCGATATAAATCAGCTTTTTGACAGAGTTTACAATAAAATGGGGAAATCATCCAAAGCAGGTAAATACTTCCACAAGGCAGCGCAGGAGAGTCCACACAGTGGTAACATCACAGGCCGTTTAGAAAGAGGCCGGTGCACTTAAAGAGTTATTTCCTGTTCTCTATCACTGGAATAAAAGGCAGGATGAGCACATGAGGCCACTACAAATATCAAAAATGATTTCAGACATATTCTGACATTTAAAAAAAATAACCTCAACTTTGATTCACTGAAAAATGAACTTTCTAGTTTTCACCATTTCTGAATACATCAAACAAAAATGTTCACTTCTGAGCTCATGAATCCAACAAGAGGGCGACGTTGAGCTCAACGTGATCAGCACCACCACTTTGAAGGTTCCAGTCATCACAGAATAATCATGAAGACATAGAAACTTAACAGGCTTTCTGTCTGGAGCTGTTCCTTTACACTACACCTGAGAGCATTTCCTCAAATTTGACAACAGACAATTAGATCCAGTCAAGCAGCAACAACATCGTACAAACGCTGCAAAGCTTTGTGAGGATGAAGAGAGAGAAACTGACATCTGAGAACCAGGTTATTCCCAGTAAAGTAAGGAGTGATACTAATCCTTCACATGTCGGGGTTTAAGTTACAGACACTGGGAACTGGAGCTGTTGGTGTGTGCGACTGTTGGTAATCCGACGGTTTCTGCTCTGATTGCAAAAAACAAAAGTTGAGGAAGGCTGTTGATGTTCTGCAGGAGTTCAGCAGTTGTTCTTAAATATTCACTGACCACAGGTTTTACTTTGTGTTCGTCAGATGGAAGAAGAGAAGAAGAGGAAGAAGGAGGAGGCTGCCAGGAAGAAACAAGAACAGGAGGTGTGTGTGTGTGTGTCTGTCTGTCTGTCTCTGTGTGTGTGTGTGTGTGTCTGCTGTGTGTGTGTGTGTGTGTGTGTGTGTGTGTGTGTGTGTGTGTGTGTGTGTGTGTGTGTGTGTGTGTGTGTATGTGTGTGTGTGTGTCTGTGTGTGTGTGTCTGTCTGTCTGTGTCTGTGTGGGTGTCTGTGTGTGTGTGTGTGTGTGTGTGTCTGTCTGTCTGTCTGTGTGTGTGTCTGTCTGTGTGTGTTTGTGTCTGTCTCTGTGAGTCTGTGTGTCTCTGTGTGCGTGTGTGTGCATGTGTGTGTCTGTGTGTTGTGTGTAGAGAGCTGCAGTTGTCTTCCTTTCTTCCTCTGATCATGAACATATTATTGATATTGTTTCTCTCTTGTTTCAGATGGCTAAACTCGCCAAGATGAAGATCCCTCCATGTGAAATGTTTCGCACTGAAATGGACAAATATTCCAAATTTGATGAAACGGTAAATCTCTCATTTTCACACTGAAATATTGAATCTGTTTCAACATTGTTTGTTTTTTTTCACTCATCCTGTTGCTTTGATTAAAGGCTCATTTATGCTGCTCTTTGAAGATCTACATGGATTTTCAACAAAGTAACTTCCATGCATTTTTGAGTTGGCTGTTGGAGCTGGTGGTGATGCAGGAGGTCATAATCACAGACTGTATATAAAAGATGGTTTTCATAACTGGCTCTGAAAAGTGAAGCTAATGTGGAAGTGGCAGAAAGTGTGGCTCCAATCCACTTTGATTAAATAGATCAATAACTTTACAAATGAAACAGATGATCAATGTTTTCCACGAGTCATTGAGATTCATTTTATAAAGTCACTTTCATTCCACTTTTGGTCCATTTGAGAATAATTTCATAATTAAATAAGTATTAAGCTTCAAAAAGAGGAATGTACAAGGGCATAGCTGGTTCAGTCTGACAGGCCCGTTGAACCCGCCCCTCACTTCTCTCAGTTCCGCCCCTCTATTCAAATATCTTTCTTCTGGCACCAGTACAAACAATGGTGCATTTCCACCACATGGTACCAGCTCGGTTCTACTCAGTTTGGTTTGGTTTGGTTTTCCATCAGGTGAAGTACCTGGTTCCACTTTTCTAGTGGTTCCATAAGAAACGCTGACTAGGTGCTAAAATGTGATTGGTCAGAGTCCTCACTGCATCATTGCATCATCACTGTGCAGCACGCAAATATCAGTACCTGCAGGTGACACAGTCTGCACAGGGATGGTCACAATAACACGTTTCTACTGTGGTTAAAACAGTGAAAAGATCCAAAGTACAGTAACAGGCTTTAGTGCAATGTTCAAATGATGTTTAAAAACATAAAGTTATGAACCAAATCTTTGCTGTTCAACAAACTGAGTCACCCATGAACAAAACAGATTTACATCCTCCCAGAGAAACTCAAAGCAATCCGTGGTTAACCTTGACAGAGACGTGGGAGCAGAGATCAGGAGATCAGTGGTCAGCAGGATCCTGAGCTCTGAGCTGGGTCAGTGAACAGCTGACGGAGGCTGTAGCAGGACCTCACATGTTTTTAATCAGGCTCTAACTTGATGAACCAACAACATATTTGAAGTTAAAACAACTAACTTCTCACCCGAAAACATCTTCACACTTCGTGCTGTGACACAGTAACAGTTAATGTGAAGATTACATCATCAGCTTTCTCCTCCTTCAGCTGACCAACAGCTGGACAGAGGAGGAGGGACTGTCCTCCTTCCTGCCATCGCAAGGGCGAGTTGAGTTGAGCTGGTACCATGTAGTGGAAATGTGCCACAAGATGGCAACACCAACAGGTGGTGTCCTCCTGGTCATGTTCATCTGAGGCAGTCTATGGTCATAATGATGGATCTTCACACCCCCTTTGTGACCCAGTACAACCACAGTTATTAGAAAAAGATTGACCTGACATCAGCAAATAACCATATATGGTAAAATCCTTGACCCTGGTTTTCTGCCTACATAATAACAAAATGTTTTAATGAAGTCACAAAATAAAAGAAAGTTGTAATTTCCTCCAGTAACGCTCCAGGGTTTAAATTTTGAATTTCCAAGTGTTTCAGTGAATGTCCTCCGAAGGGATAAGAAACAGGAAAGTGAAGGCTGCATGGCAGCACAGTGACATCATACAGACGTGTACAGTTTGTCACCACGTCGCAGAAAAAGTTTCATCACTCTCTACATGTTTTTATGTTGAGTCTCTTGAACTGTCAGCTCCACTGCTCCTGCCATTTTTGCTAATCCTGCTCCGTTCTGTCAGGTTTCAGAAAACCTGCTTAAATATGGGTACGAATACAAAGTTACACTTACACCAATAAAAGATGTGACTGACTGAGCTGCACAGGGAACATGAGCAGTTAAACTGCTGCACATTGAGATGTGGAGTTATTAATGTGCAGAGTTTGTTGACGGCTCTGCTGCTCCTTCCTGTTTGAAGGGAAATTGCAAATGTGATTGTAAATCAGTTGGATTATTGAAGTTCTTTGTCCCTTCATGGTGCAAATGAAGACAGTAATCAGAGTACTTGGACTTGTATTCTCTCTTGTAAGCTTTGTGTAAACCTCCAGATTAAGAAATCTAAACCAACCAGAGAAGCTTTCATGTTGACAGACATGCTTGTTGTCCACAGGGTTTCCCCACTCACGACGCTGAGGGGAAGGAGCTGAGCAAAGGACAAGCCAAGAAGCTGCGCAAACTGTACGAGGCCCAGGAGAAGCTGCACAACGAGTATCTGCAGACGAACCAGAACGGCAACTGATGTGCTTCCAAAGTGTTGGAACAAATCCGCTGCAGAATAAATGTTGAATAGGCCACAGATGCTGGGTCATCGACTGTCTCCTGGTTAATCTCATGTTCGGATCAGAGAAACATCTCACAGCAATCATCTGACTAACTTCATAACCTCGTGTCCTTCTTAAGAATGAAGAGGGAAGACTTCCTCCTCATCTCACAGCAGCACACACCAGTGAAGTGAGGAGGTCATCATGTGACTGTAGCTCCCACCAGCTCCATATGTTCTGACTGACGCCCTGTAATCCATTTAAAGATTAAATGAATTTTTCACTGTTTGATTTTTACTGTTATTTACAAATTAAAAGTCCTGTTGCAGATCAGGTGACAGGTCAGAAGGTTCAAGGTGTTTCAGGAAGGATTTTTCCTCCAAGAACAAATACATGTAATGATTCTTTCACATGAAATAATTACCTGCTGTTTGTTGCAGCATGATTTAAACATCATTACCTGCACAACAGTAAAAAAAACTAAGCTGTTATTTATATTATATATATTTTCAGGGGCTGATGGAGACGATTTCACACTTTGGTCCAATTAACAAAAGGAAAAATGAGCTGCCACCACTTAGGAGAAGATTTAAGTGCTCTGCATCATTCCTGGTTTCAGTGAGGGCTTTGTTGAGTTCACTGGATTTGTAGAGTCTTAAAGAATGAGGCTGATAGACTACGTTGTTACTGTCCTATAATAAACCAGCGATGAGTCTGTGTCTTCTCTGCTCTGTGTCTCAGCTCCCAGCCCATTGGTTCATACTGTAAATTAAATACAAATGTTTCATCTCATTTTTTAGAAGGGATTCAGTAACTGAAGTCTACAGCTGGATATTGTAGTTTTTAGAAAATGTCCTTTAGACCTGAAGTTGTGCATTTGATTGGGACTAGTTTCAGCTGCAGGACATTTGATGTAGTAAAGCTATAACACAGAGAAGTGGGTGTTATTAAAGATATATGTATATCAGCAGACTCCTCCTTTAACTCTGAGCAGCTGTTTTCTCATCACAGGGAGAATTGAAACAACACCATAAGGTGCTTTTTGTTCAACCGTCCCTTTTGCATTTTTGTACTGTTAGTGTCACAAATCCATGATTGTGTGAACACGACTTTCATTTAGGAAGATGCTCTAATAAAGAGTCAGGGAGTGCTCCTGATTTCTTGTAGAGAAATGAAACTGATCTGCTGTGTGAATGTTCAGGACTGTTGACTATACATTAACCCCTATAATGGCATCTGAATAACTGTGAATCAGCCCAACTGGGCCTAGTTTTAGCTTCTTGAAGCCATTTTACTTCTTATCCAAGACGTCTCCAAAGTCTAAAACAAAGTCATGCTGCCCTGATTCAAAGGTATTTGGGTAACCAGGACCCGGATGATGGAAAAGCTTCACATACAAGATACTGTCATTATTGTTGTGGCTGAAACATCAGAAGAAGATGAGCTGAGATGGAGCAGCAGGTGGTTCCTTTCCTCTGTTGTTCATCTGGAACATTCATTCATTTGTTGTGATGCATCTGTTTAGTTCTGCTGCTGCAGGATCTCAAAGGTTTCAACAGGAGCAGGTGGAGGAGTTTCTCCTGTTTACTGGTAGGAAATATAGCAAATGAGTCAAAGAATACCAGGCTCTGTGTGTGTGTGTGTGTGTGTGTGTGTGTGTGTGTGTGTGTGAGTGAGTGTGCTGTGTGTTTCCTTTTCCTCTCCATGTTTGCATCCCAGGGTGAAGGCAGAATGCACAACTACATTCACCATTAAACTGCTTAACATTCTGTAGTAATGGCCCAGCTACAGCACAATGTGTACTTGTTAATGTGTCTCAGTGACTGGTCACTAGGATGCTGCCACTCAAAGCCAGCTGGAGAAAGACAGACACACTCCTCAACAAATGGTTTGAAGAACATCATGTCTGGCTTTTTGGATCCAAACAACAAAGCACAAACAGTACAAGTTTATCATTATTATTATTATTATTTGGTACAATGCACATTAATGGACAATCATATACTTGTAGTGTAAATGTGTGATTGTAGCATAGTTGCTAAGTTTCATCTGTAGTCCTGAGGCAAATACAACAAAACCACATAGAGCAACGACCTATAATTACACACATAAAGCACATAGACACATAAAAACAATGTAAAATAAGTCGAAGTGATCACATGACTGATTTCGCTTAAGAAATAATGATGATAATAATAATAATAATAATAATAATAATAATGACAAATATAACGCCAAGTTGGAAAGTTTGTGGAAAATTTGTTTTATGTTTATGTGCTTGTGTTTTTCCCACTTAAGTGGCCGTTGGCGAGCATTTTCGAGAGGCAGTGGAGGTCTACAGCCAGGTACTCTTGAGCATTTTCCGACTAGCAATCTCGTTTCCCGATGTTTCCGACACCACATGAACGCAGCATAAACACCGGTAGACTCAGCCCTTTGACCTCAGATGAACAGCCAATCAGGAGCGTCCGTGCTACAACAACATCCAATCGGATTCTCCGGAGCGGTATTTGAAAGCAGCTCGTCTCTGTATTGTTTTTTATTTACCTGCGCTAACTGGTGTTTGCGGATCGTTGTTGATGCGGACTTAATTCACTGTGTGGACTCAGTTTGTCTTTTCGTGGACGTTAAAATGTCTACTGTGGAGTTTCGTGCTGCGGTAAGTGGACCGATTTTATTCTTCTGGTTTTAGCTGCAACTGGTGTTAGCAGCTAGCTAACATGAGCTCGGCTGCAGCTGTTTCGACGAGTACATCGAGGATGATGTTTCAGTGTTTATTCAGCTTCTCCAGCGTCTTCTGAGTCTGTTTCCTGGTGTTTCCGCAGCTTCCAGCCGCAGAGAACCAGCTGAGGATGGGTAAAACTGCAGCAGCGGCTCCGAGGAGGGCTGCTCTCGGAGAAATCACCAACTTTACCGGAGCAGCAGTCAACACGAAGGTAACATCATGGAGGATAAAGTCAGTCTGTTCAGTAACACTGGTCTACAGGTGTGGTGACCTGATAAACCTGTGAGATAAAATGTCCTAATTCTTACATATTGAGTAGATGAATTTAAAAACGGTGATAAAGGTGCTGGTCTGGAAGTTTTCAACATATGAAAAGTGAAAATGTTGCATGAGTGAAAAGAAATTAAATAAAACAAATGAATGGAAAGATACGATGTTGGTATCAAAGAGAAATGTGTAATGGTTAGTGTGTCTATGGATCTCATTTTGTAGAAAAGTTACAGAGCATAATCACACACCCCTCCTAAATACGAAGCTGTAAAACTGGAGCCAATTAACATTCAGGACTCCTTTACTGGTGATACAATTCTGGTCAAATTGAGTTACTTTCATTTATGAGGCATTGTTCTTGTAGACCAGTGTAAGTGCTTCTTGTACTCTCGTAGGTTTGTTTTGTTTCATTTCTAAAGTTATTTACATGATGAACCAGGACACTATAGGTGTACAACAAAAGGTTGTGGACACCCTGTTTAAATATCCCTCTGCTGGTGTTTCTTCACACAGCACACATTTGTCCACCTACCTGCAAACCACTGGAGCTCAGCTTCAGTTTCTGCCCACTGTAAAAATGTGAACATGTAGTTTCTACAAGGCCCCTAAGTCACCTCATTCTGATGATGTGATTGTGATTTCTCCTCAGAAAACAGGACAGACCAAAGCCTCAGCCAAACCACCGTGTGTCCAGAAAGCTAAACCCACTGTAGCGGTGGCTCCTGTGGTCCAGGTCCCAGCAGCTACAGAACCTGCTTCAGTTACAGAGGCCGACGTGTCCATGAGGGAGGAGCAGGAACTGTGTCGAGCTTTCTCCGAGACACTGCTCGACGTGCAGGACGTGGACAAGGAGGACGCAGAGCTGCCGCAGCTCTGCTCAGAATACGTCAAAGATATCTACAACTACCTGCATGTCCTGGAGGTAACTTGTCCCCCACACTGAGCTGCAGCGTCTCTTCATCTTCAGTGTTACAGCAGCTTGTCTCCTCAGGTGCAGCAGGCCGTACGAGCAAACTACATGCAGGGTTATGAAATCACCGAGCGGATGCGAGCGCTGCTGATCGACTGGCTGGTCCAGGTTCACTCCAGGTTCCAGCTGCTGCAGGAGACTCTGTACCTCACTGTGGCCATCTTGGACCGCTTCCTGCAGGTGAGGGCGTCTGCCTGGCCTCTTCTGTGTTTCTGTGGGCTGCAGTTTAAAATGAATCTCTGCTTCTGAGCAGGTGCAGCCGGTGTCTCGCAGGAAGCTGCAGCTCGTCGGTGTGACCGCCATGCTGGTGGCCTGTAAATACGAGGAGATGTACGCTCCTGAGGTCGGAGACTTTGCCTATATCACAGACAACGCTTTCACCAAGTCTCAGATTCTGGAGATGGAGCAGCTGCTTCTGAGGAGCCTCAACTTCCAGCTGGGACGTCCGCTCCCGCTACACTTCCTCAGACGAGCGTCCAAGGTGGCAAATGTGAGTGTCTGCATGATGGAGATGATTATTCTGGAAACAGACTCCTCCCACTTCACAGATCAAAGTTTTTGTTCATAATGATTAAAGGAGACCTTAGTTGGTTTGTAACTTAGCAAAGATCACATCATCCTCCAGAACATAGCATCACCTACAGCAAATGGCATTGGCATAAACAAGATATTTGGCAAAACAACACGACATTAGTTTGTTAATCTAAAGAAATGTGATCTGCTCTGATCCCTTGTAAACAGCTGCTGCAGGTGACGAGTTTGTTTTCCATCAGACTGAGAATTTTGGATGTAGTTTATGGACAAATTAAGTGCTTACACTTTTTGTCCTGAGTTACATGAGTTAATACACCTAGATTCATATCTTGCAGCTGAGGTACCAAGTTGGCATGACTCACAACAGACCCACTAACAGAAACCAACAGGCTGTAATGAGCTTTAATTGTTCTGAAGTGTTGCCTCTGAGTTGTGTGTTTCTCAGTCTGATGTAGAGAGACACACACTGGCCAAGTATCTGATGGAGCTGACCCTCCTCGACTACGACATGGTT
>OOFC01048798.1:21844-38632 GCA_900323345.1 Pseudochromis fuscus
TCTGTTATTCAACTTAGGGCTGCAGCTATCGATTATTGTAGTAACTGAGTATTCTATCAATATTTCTATCGAGTAATCGTATAAGAAATGCTTATTAAGAAATACTAGCAGAATCCCTGACGATCGTATGCTTCCTGTTAATGTGGTATTTTAAGCTGGAAGTGCTTCGGCGAAAAGAAAACTCCTTCCTGCAGAGTGTGGATGATACTTTGTCAGTCGACTGTTCAGTGAGGCTAACCTGCTGTTTTGCGTTTTAACCCCCAAAAAAAGGCAAAACCCAAAACGTGCTCTCTGGCGTCTTCTGTTTTTATCAGGTGATTCTACTGCCCAATTGCATATGCGTGACAGCAACTCTACTTGGACAAACTGCCACTTCTTCTTCTTCTGTTTGTTTTACAGTGATTGGAACTTTGTTGCTCATTACCGCCACCGAGCTAATCCTCTGGAAAAACACTCTGTGATCAAATGTCGCTTTGATTCGAAGCTTTTTTGCCTCGAGGATTTTTCCTAATCGAGTAATTCAAGTTACTCGAGGAATCGTTGCAGCCCTAATTGAGACCACACCTGAACTTGAGTCAACATCCACATTGGACAGTGTCCTTGGGTTTAAAGGTCAACCCACCTCCTCAATCCTCCCTTCACATCCAAATATGGCCAAACAACAAATGCCAAACTCCTGGCTTCACAATGCAAAATTCATCACATCAGCTTTGTCCCTTCTATGTCCAGTCTATGACCTGATTGAATGAACAGCATTGAGGAGCTCATGTCTTCTTCACTGAGCACTGACTTGACCCTCAGAGCATCCACAGAGAGCACACAGGTGTCAGAGTCAGCTGATCATCAGACCAGGTGTGGCTGTGTACCTGTGGTTGTCTGCCTCTGCGGCGGTCTGTCCTGGTTCTCTGGAGCGCTCTGCAATCAGAGGCAGAGACATCTGGCGGAGGCAGGGCAGCGGGTGGAGATGGGGCTGATTCAGAGCGCTCGGCGACGCATGAGAGCTTCCAGGTGGACGGGCGTAGACGGGTGGGGGGATTTTAGCGAACAGAGACTCCTGCTCCCTGATCAGCTCCAACATCAGCACCTGGACCAGAGCAGCACCTACCACACAGAGAGAGTGATGAAGCTGTTTCAGAACTTAACATCCCTCCTCCGATGTTTGTGTTTGTCGGTCTACCTCCCATGATGCTTTGTGGGTCTTCAGCTTTGGCTCGGAGGATGTTTGGGCCGAACACGGTGGCCAAGTTCTGGACGCTCATCTTGTTGCTGCTGGAGTAACTCTGGACCTCATTCAGAAACCTGCACACACAGAAACAAAGGCATTGACACACTTGCCATCTTCAAGAAGTGTCGCTGGGTTTTAATTGTGTTTCTTAGATGAGGGTCTTACTGGCAGATAAAGTTGAGCAGGTTGAAGTTTGCAACTGGTAACTCGTGGAGAAGGTTCCTCAACTCCCCCAAACCCTGAGAGAGGAGGAAGAAGTTACGAGTTAAACCACCAGAGGTCAGCACACACAACATGTTGAGGGGCATTAAGTTGCTCTTCAATGGTTTTGATGGTGCAGTGTGACAGAGCTGCAGTTACCAGTGTGCGGTCACTTGACAGTTTCTGACCACAGAGGAGGAAGTCCTGGTAGCGGCCATAAGGAACCAGAGGCTCCGGCAGCTGTCTGAGGTAGAGCTTCAGCAGCGACGCCACCGTGTGGACGTCTGTGCTACTGCAGGCAAAACCACAGCGTGAGCCAACTCTCCACAGAGCACAGTGTGGGGGGGAAACGGCAGCAGGACTGTACCTGTCGAAGGAGGGTCTCTCCCCGGAGTCAAACGCCTGCTGCAGCTCTTTGACCAGACTGGCCTGTCCCGGCTGGCGAAACAAGCCCACCTCATGGAGGCCTCGCTCCCGGATGAAGGTCACACACTGCTCCACCACCAGAGGAACCAAACGCACCCCATAGCGCCTCTCGTACAGCACCGTCTCCTCCAGACGCTGACCAAACACCCCTGCAACAGAGAGAGAGCCACCTCATCCAATCAGAAACAAGATGACTAACTGGAGCTGACCCACCACACCATATGCATCCAATGGCAGAAAATGTTACTATTTACGAGTTTATTGTTTATCGTCAGAGGCAAAGATGTGTTCAACCAACAACATGCATCTAGGTTTTCATCTTTTTTTGTTGTAGAAATAAGATAAATGTTCAGGGATCAGTGGGACAGGGTGTGTACCTGTGAAAGGGATCCAGACTCCCTTGTTGAGGCTCTTCAACCACTCGTCCCCCTGACCAGCGCTGTTGGACAGGAAGAAGTAGGAGCCTGGGCTGGCCAGCACGTCTCTGTTACCTACAGATATACAACCAGGGTGTGTTTAGGAGCCTTGTTCTGTTTTCAGTCCAAGGTTCTGTCTTTGCAAATATACGACTTTCTGAAGCCACACCACTGTTACAAAGTACTCCACTACTGCAGTACTGCATCTACTGCAAAGGATAGATGTTGTAGATTTCTCCTCAGTGCCAGACAGAGCTGCTGCCAGTAAAACAGTTTTTATTTTTTATAACCAAAGACTTTGTCACTTCACAGACATGTGTCCTGCACTGACCCAGAGTGGTTGTGTCAGGGGAGCAAACCCAGGTGTCAGCACACTGCTGCATTTAAAGGAGGTTATGAGGCAGTGGACATCAGCTGTGTCCATCCACACCCCAGGATCAACCTGCAGCCGAGCAACACCACAGCCAACTACCCACAATGCAATGTGCCCAGCGGTCTGGTCTGCAGATTCAGGTGAGTCAGACGCTGAGCAGAGAGTTCTTGTTGGGTAAACCCTATTTAATTTAATTTAATTTAATTCAATGCTTTTTGGGGATTTATTTGACAGATTTTTGTGATTTTTTTAACACTCAAATATTTTAGTTAAATAACAAAAATAGGCCATAACAGAGTTTATTTTACCCTTGAAATATTCTTTTAAATATTCACACATGATCAAAAGTTCAGTTTCTCATTGAATAAATTGAATAAATAAACCTATTAGATTCATGTTTTTTATTGTAATAAAATTTTAGATTTTATTTAATATCGGAGAAAAAATTTAGTTTTAATTTTTCCATTTAAATAATTTTTTCTTTGTACTTTTAATTTCTTAAACTATTATGATAATTCACAGTATTGTTTTTTCACTTCCATAAATTAGTTTTTCTGCAATTTTATTCATATTTTTGTGTTTATTTAACACATATCGGGGGGGAAAAACAATCTTTAAACTGACAGATTTTTTTCTACAGTGTACAGCCTCCACCCCTCCACACACTTTCATCATAGACTCATTAACCCTCTTTCCTCACCTCCTGCAATTTCCCATCATGCTCTGCAGTCTGTCCTCGTCAAAGTCATATCAAACACATATAGACACACGTATAAAACACACACACACACACACTGTCACCTCAGAGAGAAGCCTGAAGACCCTGACTCAGCATTTAACAGGTGTCACTCAAGGGTAACACACACACACACACACACACACAGCTGGAGTTCAGTGGAGGGATTAGCAACTAATATGCTGATGGTGTGTGTTTGTGCGTCTCACCTTTGTGGCCTGTACTATCATGTTTCCAGGACTTGAAGCAGCTGAGTCCCATGCTGCAGCTCCTGGTCCAGGTGTAGGTGCTCGGTGCAAATTACACAACAATGTGGAAGGAGGTTTTTTGCAGAATTTAAGCAGAAGTGCATCAAAAAGAAGTCGATTGTAAGTTTGACTTCGGTCTTAGGTCACTGCCCAGGTTCAGCTCGTAGGGTTGAGCATCCTGGTTGAGATGGTCCTGGTGGAAAGATTGATTTGGACCCTGAGGTACAGGTTCTTGTTGGTGGACAGATTTGCAGAGTTGTCCTCAGAGGAGGTTACACTCCCGGTTGTCAGTGCCTCGATCAGAGAGTCCAGTTGGAGAACTGTCCTTACAAAGAGCTTCCTCATGGATTGTGAAAATCAAAGATCCTTAAAAAGTGAGAACAGCCTTGGTGGATGTTAAACCTTGAAGAGAAGCTGCAGGTTTATCCAGTTCCTGGTGGGTGTAATAAACATGGAGTTACACATAAAAATCAGTCTTTAAATGTGGTGGAAGACTTCGATATTGTAATCTTGAACATTTCCAAGGAGTATTTGAGGGTCCCTGTGGGTTTTTATCCATGCATAGAGTTTTCAGGGAGGTGTGAGAACCTCCAATCAGATAAGACTGACATAAATGTTGCTCTCAGGAGGCGAGTTGTTGGGTTGTAGTCATTAAAAATGGGCAGATTTTTGATTTATGTCATAAAAAGAGGTTTCTTGTAGATGTGGGTTTGGAGATTTTAACCTCAAGCAAGAGCATCTGAAGATTACAGAGTCTTTAAAGGAGATCTTTGGAGACAGGATCACACCTTCAGGTACTTAGTTGAAGGTGTCCTCTTACAATTCACTGCAAAGAGAAGTTTCTGTTGAAGGGTCTTGGTGAATCAGACTTTAGGAGAAGTTTCTATAAAACATGGAGTCACAGGAAAAAAGTCCCAGGATGGTTCTTGTCCAACTCTGCAAACTATATTTTCCTCCCTTCCTTGAAGATCTTGCACTGCAGATAGTTTCAGCTGATCAATTACAAAGTTTTCCAGCATTTTCCAGCTTCCTCCTCTGGATGAGTCCTGATGAGTGAAGCAACAAAAACCTTCACAATGATCCAGGATGCTTGTAGTAGAAACTTCTTCAGAAGGTTTCTCTTGGTTCTTTTAAACCTTCACCACAAATCATTTTTCCACATCCAGACCTGGAGACACCCTCGTCTTCATCTCTCGCTTTAAAGTCATATCTCCAGCAGGAAGAGTTTACTTGTTGTCTTTGGAGCGTCTCATGATGTCTGCCTCACTGTCTGAGTCCCAGAGGCAGCGTTATCCCAACTGTCTCGTCTTCTACGTTTCTCTTTTTTGAGATAGAAAGAAACAAAATCAAAATCATCCTGAAAAGATATTTAATTTGTTTTTCCTCCAGTGAGTCGGTGAATCCGACTACTCCATCCTCCTCCACATGGACACACTGGATCTTAGTATTCCTCCCTGCATCCTCCCTCCTCCCTTGTCTCCCTTTCTATGTCCTTTGCTTTATTAGCTCTTTAACTGGACGTCCTGCTCCATTCCCACAGTCTACAGATCTGGGCGTCCACATCTTCGCCGTCCCTCTTCTTCCTCTCCTCCGTCACTCCATCTCCATCTCCATCTCCATCCCTTTTCCCCTTTCTGTCTCAGTGTCCCTCTCTTTGTCCCCGTCTAGCTTGTCCTTCCTTCTGTCTCCACCTCCACCTCCCTCTCTCTCCCTCTTTCCATTTCCCAGCAGTGTGTGTGCCCCCAGTTGGCCCCCTCCCCATTTACCTCATCAATAACCATGCTGTGTGTGTGTGCGCGAGTGTGTGTGTGTGTGTGTGTGTGTGTGTGTGAAGGCTGTGCATTAGGAAAATTGGTTCTCTGCGACGCAGCGCTGTTTTACCAAAGTAATCACAGCTGATGGCGAGAGAGAGACAGAGAGTCGTAGAGAGAGAGAGAGAGAGAGATGATCTGGCTCAAATTCTGCTGCTGCTGAAGTATGGCCTGCTGCAGCAACACACACACACACACACACACACACACACACACTGTCACCATGATTCAAATGGACATAAAAAGCGAGAGAGGCTGCTCGGTCCAGTCAACTTTTGAACTCAATTAAAGTATGAAGAACCTCTCCCTCCCAGTACAGTCCAATTCAATAAGCCTCATTGGCCTGAAGTACAACACTGTATACAGTGTATTGGTAAACTCTTACTGGTAATCAATATAAGTAATCAAATATTCACAGCTGGCCTGCCTATAGGTTGAAATATGAACTGTACAGCCACATGTATTCAACCGCCCACTTCCTGGTTTGCAGAGTTTGGACCCTGGATTCAGGGTTTTGCTGTAGTTCAGTCAAAATGTTTGAGCAGCGTCCAACCCTGATGTTTACTGTTCATGTTCTAGTCAAAGACCAAGTAGTAAAATGTTGATGATGCATAAAAGATCTTTTAAAAGTTCAAAATCATAGATGGGTAGTTGCTCATAGTTGTGAACTGTTTGGGTGAGTTTGGTTATTAATCCAAAATGTAGCTGGTCAGAGGTGAACACATTCAAAGACGATTCACATGAGATGATGCTGGGAGTCATGATCACTTCTTCCTTTTCTTATTTCCCCAAGTGTTTCCTCCCGTGTGGCGTTACTTCCTGTTTTATTTGTTAGTTCACTTCCCTTGTGTGTCACATTTGGTTTTACTTCCTGTGTGTATCCTCCCTCTCTCTATGATTGTTGACTCCACCCCGATCGGTTTCACCTCTGTCTCGTCTCCCTGCTCTTTATAGTCTATGGCCGTTTCTCAATATGCGTACTTGTCCGTACTTAAGTTCTTGCGTACTCGTGAAACGTCATCAGTCGGAGACCGAGTACTGCTCCAATTCAAAGTCCACATCTGGCCGAGAACACATGAAATACCCAGATATGTTCTTGCTCCTCCTTCATTATGGAGCCTGCATAAGACCAGACTGGTGTGGACTTGGGGAAGCCAGATAACCCATAATGCATTTCATGTTCCAATCGCACTTTAGCCTCAGCGCGTTCTCGCGTCCTCGCAAGTCCGTACCTCAGAGTCCGACTTGCGGGTACATTCTCACCAAGTACACAAGTACAAGTGTACAAGTACAAGTTTGCGTACTTTGAATTGAGAAAGAGCCAGTGTGTCTCTTCTCTGTCAGGTCTTCTTAATTCCTGTTCTGGTCAGTTTCGTTTCCTTGTGGATTTTCCCGGTTCCTCTTGTTCTCCATGTTGCCTGCTTCCCTGGATTCCTGCTCTTCTTATGGACTTGGTTTTTGGTTTGTACTTTTGTTGCTCTTAGTTTGCACTTTGTTTTTACTATTATTACTTTTGGATTATTGTGTTTTTTCCTGTTCATATGCAGCCCCTTTAGTCGTTTCATTAGTATAAAATCTTTATTTGGAGCACCATCTTTACTGTCTCACTTTGACTCTGTTTCCACCACACCTCACTCATAACACTGGGTGTAACACAGGTTACAAAGACACTAGTGGACAAACAGACACAGCCATCAGTCTGAAGGATTGTTGGGGTCTTCATACAATATCAATATGAAAGTCAAAGGGTTGATGTTACAGTGTGAAGTGCCCTGAGATGATTTGAACTTTTAATAATCTGAATCTTCATCATGACGTGATGTTTGTAGGAAAAACAAATCAAGAAAGTTCCACTTTGATTACACAAACAGTCACAACTAGTGATTATATAACAGGATTGTAGAGTAACCTGCTGAAGATTGTTTTTATTAGCACCAGAAAACCTAATTACAGTTACTCACAGTGAATTTAAGGCTGTATGTAACATGTGTAAAATGTTGCTAATTTTGCACAACACTGTATCTCTGTTTATTTTTTTTACAAAGTAGATGATGCAAAAGTTACAAAGTATCTTTTTCTTGGAGATCATCACAGAATCTGGAAATCTGCTGCAGCTTCAGCGACATGTTGATCTGCATTTCATGGATGTGTAGTATTTGTGGAGATGTGAATACAGAGCAGACGACAGGAGTTAGTTATAGTTGTGTGTAGATGTAGTTTGAAGTTTATCTGTGACTTTAAACAGATCTGGAATGATTGCAGAGAGATGGACGAAAGTCAAAAGAAAAAAACCTGGAAAACCAAAACAGAGGTGAGACAGAAGAGTGATAAATGTTGAATAATCCAGTGTTGACTGAGGTAGGAGACAGGATGTAGTCACAGTCCAATGTTTTATTTGCCACAGAAAAATGTTGGACCTTTGTGTCTTGGTTAAGAAAACAAGTGACAGACTCACCAGAAAACACACAGTGTATTAATGCTGTACAGTAAGTGAGTCTGCTGGTTTGTGTGTCTGATTGACCGAAGTCTAATCACAGCTGAGAGCTTTCACATCTGTCAATACAACTGGCAGCGGACAGCGCACTCTTCATTACAAAGTGCTGTGTGTGAAAGTGTGTATGTGTGCTCTCCGCTAAATGAAATTTGTCACCTCCTCTCCTCCTCACTTTGGCTGCATGTCTGTAATTAATCACATGCATGGAAAATGCTGCTAATCAGGAGCAGCAGCCTTCATCTGTCTCTGTCAGGCAGGAGTTGACCTCACTGTCTGAATCCTCCACAGAGGAGGTCCACCAGCAGCTCCCCCAAGTGATCACACACCAGTAATACCATTTAAACTGTACGGTGGATTCAACTGATGGGAAGCTATGGGAAAGATGAAAAGCTAAAATGTAACTAGAAGTATAACAGGGTCCAAGCAAATATTATAAAGTCATCAGCCCCTCACTATTCAAACCTGAGGCTAAAAGGCCCTATCATTTAAAACCAGAAACAAGCAGGAAGCAGCAGCAACAACAGGACCTATTAGAGCCTGATGTGTAACAATGATACAAACTAAAATACATTTTAACACAATTGTACAAATATGTCCTCTACCTCCAACCAGAGTTCATAGTCATTAATGTAACAACATGTTGAATCCAAAAAGTAAAAGCTTTGCCCAAAATGAGCAATTTCTTACATTTTGGGTTTTATAACATTTTAGAACAATTCAGGACATTGTTACATTTCAGGTTGTTACATATCGGGCTCTAACAGGGCCTTGTAACCTTTTATTTATTTATTTTAAATGTATGGTGCCATACTGAAATTTTTCCTCTCATGATTGAGTCATAAGAAAATCAAAGGCCAACTAAACACATTAAACATATTTTATAAACATATAAATAGCAAAAGAATAATGAAATATAATAGTTTCTTCATGCTGTACATCTGTTACATGTGTTTATTAATCTGTTTACTGGATAGATGTAATAGAAGAAATGATATATCCATCAATTCAAATATCAATCATCATTCCAAATGTTTGTCCATCTGAATATATTGAATATTGTTTTTTATGTTTATTTTCTATGAGCACATCATGACACATGGTGACACATGAAGAGTCTGTATAGGATAGTTGGAGCTAACATGACGTCACCTGTTGGTTTGAACTGTGAAATCAGTTTGTCATGTCACCATGATGGTTGTTTGGAGCAGGAAGTGACCATATTTGGATATGAAGGGAGGAGCGAGGGGGCGGGTCTGACCCTTGAACCTGAGGACACTGTGTGTATGAGACTTGGCTTTAGATCTGTCAATCAAACTAACCACACCCCTAAATCTGTGAATTGTTTTATCTCTGTACAGAACTTTGATTTTAACCTTTATTTAACCAGAACATCAGCTGATATTAAAATAATTATCATAATAAAATAGATTATTAATGGAGACAGGACAAGAGGAGGACTGGATCAAACTCGATGTACAAAATAATTCTGTTATATATCATATCCATAGAGTGTTTATAGATATTTACATAGTTTATCATCATATCAAACATGATAAAACAACTATAAGAGAAATAATAAAACCTGTAGTAACAGCTGATGGACTGCTGTGAGTCGTCACACGGTCATGATGTGAAGCGTGTCCTGCAGATTGTACCATGACCGTTCTCCAGGTTCTGACAGATCCAGGTTACCTCGTCCTGACGTTATTTAAAGCAGTGAAAATCCAAACAGCTGTTGGAAAATGCCAAGAGATTACAAAGATAAGAAGGGACTTGATGGCATTGTGAATAAAAATATACATGTTGTGCTACTGTCTCAGTGAAGACAAGAGACGGATGATAAAGTACACACTGATGTACAGACATGTATGTAATGAAGGGCACAGAGTCCATGTGATTAAAGTGGAGAACACAAAGAAAAAGAAACAGTGTAACCTTCAGTTTCTTCACCACCTGCTCAATATGTATCTAAAAGAGAGTCTCTCCTCCACCCAGATACCAAGTATTTATAGGATGATAGCTTCCCTATACAGTCCCCTCCTCAAGTATAAATATCAGCAGGATATGTGGAGATGTAGCAACAAGCTCTGACACAGTTTTGTTTTTTCATTTGTATTAACGATCAATTCTGGATCATGTGATGAAGTTTTGAGGAGTTCATCTCCAGAGCAGATCAGAGTAGAACAAACTCTGATCTGATCTGTATGAATGTCCATTTGGCTGTAGGTATGTTCTCAATGTTACTTAAAAGAAATATTAGAAATAAGGAACTAAAACTAAAACTTAGGAACCGTCAGCTTTACGGTACAGAGGTCAGAGTGGGATCAGTGTCCTCAGCTTTATAACAACATCCCATTAAAACTGAACTGGACACACATGGAGAATATGAGGAATTATTTAATGGCTTTGTTGTCATGTATCTGTGATGAAAAGTAACCTTACATTAAAAACAAATATTATTAATGTGCCAACTTTTAAAAGACTTCATAAACATGCAGTTAACTACATGACTGACTAAAGTTTAATAGAAAAGGGAAAAAGTTTGTCAAATATTAATCAACACTTAATCAATAGCATGTATTTAACACTGCTGTGCTTTTATATTATTGATTATCTGTAGGGTAAAGGCCTCAAACTATGAATATATGTGTGACATTATCCCTGTTTCCTCCAGAATCACTGATCATCAGGCAAGATCGTAAAAAATCTTCCTTAAAAAAACATTTTCTACAATAAAATCGATTATAAATAAAAACCACTGCATGGCCAGTGTCTGTGTTTGGATTTTGATACAAATAATTATGACTATATATTTGACATGAAGTCACATGATCATGATTTGAACTTATAAATCTGAAAAAGGACAGACTGTAACTAGCACACATTTTACAGAGCCAAATAAAATAATCACTTTGTCAGAGGAGAAGACGACTCTGGGTCATGTTCATGTTCAGAATCTGAACTATGCTCCTTGTTAAATGTGAGGATATTTTTAATTTTTATGTTTCAGACAGAAACACAAGCCTCTGGCGGCGGTGACATTACGTCAAAGTGACAGTAAACGTTACATCTGCCACTTTAATGTCCTCACACTGAACTGTAGACGTCCATCAACATCTGGCTGTTAAACAGGTTTTTATGTAACTGATGACACCTTCAGTGTCCATCAGCTGCACAGATATATTTTAATAAACATTTTTAAATCAGTTTGAGCGTCAGTCTGTATCTGTTCATGTAGATACAGAGTTTGGACTTGAAGCAGATGTTTCCCAAACTGTTGCTGACTGTTTGCAGTTTACAGCTTTTTAACCCTGCTGCTTCTAATATATTTAAAGGAGATAATATTTAACATATGCAGTGGATATTATATAAATGCACATAAAGTTTTACTGTGTGGTGAGGTGATACGGTACAGGATGTACAGCACAGGACGCTGCAGCTGCTGTCGGGGTGACTTTAGTCCATTTAAAGAATGACTGTGAGTCACAGGAGGCATCAAACCGCTGCACCTCTGGTCACGTCCAGCACCGAGGTCACCGTGTGAACTCTGACCTTTAGCAGCTCCAAGGAAAACACCACAATATATTTAATGAGAGGATGTGTGACGGGTCGAACACTGTGGGCTTTCAGGTGTTGTGTTGTTAATTTTAGAGTTGTTGTTGTTGTTGTTGTTGTTTCAGCTCTGCTCAGGGTTGTGAAGCTGAAGATCATTTTAGTTTGATCATCGTTAAAACTCATTTTGTATTTTGTTGTTTCCTTTTGACCCAAAGGGGAAAACATCAAAGGTCTAGAGCAAATTTCAATCTATTACATAAGTGATCAGAGGAGGTTGACTTGAGAGGAGTGAATAGTTTATATATTTTTTAAGGCATAAATACATATTTAACAATCAAATCTTTAAAACAAATGTAGCAAACAAATGAACATCGGATTAAAATGTAGCTGATGATCGTCTCGTTGGATGGTTAATACATTTTCAGCTTATGTCTGTAAAGTAGACGAAAAATTGGGCAAAAATGATAAAATATTTCTCTCTTTAATTGTATTTTTTTGCAATTATACTTTTGTAAATGTGGTATTTAAGACTATATTTGTGAAATTACTCAAAATGCAGCTGCTTTTTGTTTTTGTTTTTAGAGTAGTTAAAAGTTACATTTATTTATTAGTATTTAATGTATCCCCTTTGAGCTGATTTATTTATTTTTTGTTAAATCACATGTAAATAAACTGTTAGCTCTTGTCATTTTATTAGATTTTTCTTACTATTTTGAAGTACAGGAGGAAATGATAATAGAATTGTAAACTACTGTTCACATGTTAGTTTCAGGAGAGCCACAACCGATTCCTGATTACCGTATTTTCCGGACTATAAGCCGCTACTTTTTTGCAACACTTTAAACCCTGTGGCTTAATCACTGGTGTGGCTCATGTATCGGTGGCACGAAGCTCGTTAGCTTTTTACAAGCTAGCAAGCTCCGTGCCGCCGATACATTTAGCCTCATCATATCAGACCCGGTCAGAGTGGACCACATGAAACTGTTGGAATAAATTCAATAGCGGCTTATAGACAGGTGCGCTGAATAGTCTGGAAAATACGGTAATTTTCAGGCCGACTGTTTAAAAAACACAGTGGGCCTAGAAATGAGCTTTGAGGAACACCACAACAGAATGAACAGTTTAAGGTTCTGGTTCAGTTTGTTGTCTCTGTTAAAAACAACAGCTCCAGCAGTTTCCAGAATAATTAAATTAGCTGTTTAGTAACTGTCGAGTATGTGTTTTAAAAGTCTGTGTTTTAAAAGTCAGTTAATATTTTGTCAGTGATTCACTTTCCATTTCCAGCAGCATGATAATACAACAACATGAGACAATCTGGTGGAGATTAGACATATATGGGTTTTACTTTGGTGGAGGTTTGACTGGGTTTGTGTTCTTCCTGTTAACTCTGTGTTTGGTCTCTACCAACACTCAGATGAACTGTACATCCCTCTAACTGCTGAATGCTTCACTACACTGTGTGTGTGAGCCGTTATGTTGCAGAGCAGGTTGTGTACGCTTGGTTTTCAGACCTTCTCCATAATAAACAGCAGCAAGGATGAGTTACTTTAAACGACTATAAACACGTCCAATGAGGAAACCATTAATCCTGCTTTTAGTCTCTGCTTCTAACAGCTCATATCTTATGTCATAAAAATCTTTGCATACAGTTTGATCCGACTGGGAACCTTTGTTACATATCAGCCTTTTTGCTAACTCACCTGCTAACCTCCAGTATTTTACCAACCAGTAACATATGTATATTCCTTTGTTGCAGTTAACTTAGTGGGTTTAGTTGAACCAAAAACCAGCTGAGAAGTAAAAATACTAAACAATATCTGAATATGCACAACGTTTGCAGTATTACATAAACACATAATACACACACGTGTACTTTAACGTGCTTAGTGTCATTCATAAAGCACCTCCCATACGTGCACATAAACATGCATTTAGTGTCATTCATAAAGCTCATCACACACGTGGACTTTAATGTGTAGTTGAATATATATATAAATAGTGTCCAGTGTCATTCATGACGCTCATTTCATGTCTTCTGCCACGTGCACTTTAATGGTGCTGCAGCATGTGTGTAGTGTCTAGTGTCATTCATACAGCACATCCCATACGTGCACAGAAACATGCATTTAGTGTCATTTATAAAGTACATCACACACATGTACTTCACCCTGGACTTGACTGTGTGTATAGTGTCCAATGTGATTCAGAAAAACCCGTCAGACGTGTATTATAGACGTACATTGAACACAGCAGTCCGTGCCTGTGTCATTCCTAAAGCCCATCACACAATCCCCTGCATCATCCTGCATCAACAGCTCCAGATCAGACACAGGACACTATGTTTTCTCCTGCAGGATGAAAGAGGAGCCCTCGCAGGGCCAGGCCAGGGGTCGAGGCAGGAGCAGCTCCTCGTGTCCCTTTTCACTGCAGCTGGCTGAGGATTTTACAGCCTAGAAGTACACAGGAATGTCCACGGCTTGGTTTTCCGGAGGACATTATGTTTTATTGCACCACGGACACCGTTTCTGCCTCTCCTTGTTTGGCAGCTGTGCAGCGTGGCAACAAGTGTTAGCGTTGCCCCCGGGCGAGGGCGAGGGCGGCGACCGGTGACTGGTGAACGCTGAAAAGGTGGAGGACACGTTACTGGAGGAGACGTGCAGGAGACCAAAGAGCAACAGAGGAGGAGGAGCACAGCACAGCACAGCTCCAGTAGTGAGGAGAGGTAAGCACAACATTTAATTTCAATAAAGTTGAAGTAGGACTCTTTCTGGTGACTTTACTGGGATTTAAAAAACAAACAAACGTCTGAATAAAAGAATAAAAATCTTAAATTTACTTATTATTTTACATCTTTATCCTCAAAAGTCATACTGGGGGAGACTCATTTTTAAAGTAAGTACACAAACAAATGTACAAAAATAAAACTACACTGCATATCAATTAAAAATGAGCAGAAACAAAGAGTCTTTGCTCTTTGGTGAATAATCTGATTATATGATGCTCCTCATACAATTTTACTTAAGTCAGAATAGGAAGAAAAATGCAGTCATACATTGAAACCATCCTTTTAAAACCCAAACTAATCAAATGTAGAATTTATATAATATCAGAGAGAGGAAGGAAAGACTTAGTTGTTGATGTCAATTTGTGTCAAAAGCACATCTGCATTTTAACACTAGTAGCTGCAGATGTAGGGAGGTGTTAAACTAAATTAGTGAAATGTGACTGAAATGTTGTTTTTTAAATGCATATTGTAATTTAGATCATGACTGTTGACCTTGTGTTAAGTGGTAAAATAAATACATTTCAGATGTTTAACCAGTGAGTGAACAGACACT
Organism: Pseudochromis fuscus; assembly: GCA_900323345.1. Taxonomy (NCBI): domain Eukaryota; kingdom Metazoa; phylum Chordata; class Actinopteri; family Pseudochromidae; genus Pseudochromis; species Pseudochromis fuscus. The sequence continues at coordinate 36,668 of OOFC01048798.1, forward strand.
TTCTAGGTTTTAATTCAGTGTTTAATTGATGCTTTACTACAGCCTGCGGTCCGTTTACTGTTGCGTAACACAGTATCTGGTTCTGGTGTCTGTTGTTATCATTGCCACATGAATGGAGGTGACATCCTGCAGCTGCAGTGCTGTGGTCAGTCGACATACTGCTCATTGTTGGCGCCGTGTGAGGCTGGTTCCCTTTCAGCTTGTTGTTAAATTACACCTGTGTGTGTTTTCAGTCATATCAGATGAACTGTACAACTGCAGCTGATAGGGGCCGAATAATCCCCTTCAATTAGAGATATCCCAGCTCTGTGGATGCAGTGTGATCCTGTTGCATTTGAAGAAGGTGATGATTGTGGTGAAAGTCTCGTTTCCAAGTATCTGTTCAAACATTTTCAAATGATGTCAGAAAACATGGATACTGCAGATCAATACAACTCTGCAGCAAAACGTCCTGATGCCATGAAACTACATAATGTAAAAGGATTTGGAGCTAAAAGGAAAAAGAGGAAATGCTGTCGTCCAAAGAAAAACTGCAGCATTAGTTGTTTGTGCAGACGCCCAAAAGGCTATTTATGTTCAAGTTCAAATGACAAGGACCTCGTGCGGCTGTGAAATTATGACTTTTACCCCATCGGGAGTAAAGGAAAACATGGTCTAATGTTGCCATAAAGCTGCACTCTGCAGAAAGCTGAGTAGAAGTGGACGGACGGGTCAATAAGAGACTGAAGAGACTGTTGGTGGCGTCCGGTTTCATCCCAACGGTTTGTTTTCTTTTATCCATGAACAGTTTCTTCTCTAAGTAGCTTCTCTTTTAACCATCTGTCTTGAGTTCAGAGAGCCTCTTGGTGACACATCAGAGAAGACTTTTATTTTGTTAAGGGTTCAGTGGCAGGTCATCAAAAAACAAAGACTTAGCTCATGATCTAAGTTCTGGATCTGGTGCATCCTACTGAGGAAGCTACACACAAAACAAACAAATCCTGTGAAACGGTTTCTACAAGAGACAGTTTCAGATCAGAAAATGCTTTAGTTTGTTGTTCTGGATGGAAATCACAAACAAACACAAACATTCTGTTTCCAAGTTGTATAAAATGAAATGTTTAGTTTTAATTTCGTAATCGTCATTTATAATCCTGAAAAACTCAGTCACTCAAGTCATTCTGATGTCATCAGCTAAAGTCAATCCTTGTTAGTAATCTGGTGATTAGTTTGATTGACAGGTTTGTTCTCCAGTGATTTACAGGTGGGTCTTTTGTTCAAGTCATTTAAATATCAGAGGCACCACAATCAGTCCCTGTGGGACACCAGGCAGGATGTGTCTGATCCGGATGTTGGTTTAACTGCAGATGGTTCAGTTAAAACATCTTGTTACAGTTTTTACAGAATGTCCTTGAACTTGGCTTCAGTTTGGTTGCTAGGTGACGATTAAAAAAATGTGTGTTGAAGCGGCTGGATAGCATTTAGCGGGTGTTTAGGAGGCTACGACCTACAGTAGCTGTTTAAAGGATGGAGAAAGTGCAGTAGGTGTAGCAGTTTCTACATACATAGTACTGTCATTACCCAGTACTGTTAGAAAAGCTAGCTAGCTCGGATGTTTCATTGCACTTCAGTTGGTCCAATTAAATCACTCCAAACCTTTAGTGCTGCCTACATGTCCTGATTGAAGTTGGAGATGATTGAAAAGCTGTTACAATGTGGCTTTAATGTGGATCAAGCTGTAAGCAGAGTGACACTCTGTCCACTGTCCTGGCAGCGGCTGGTGAGTCGTGAGTGCTGCAGCTTCTTAAGTGAGTGACAACGGTCCTGCATGTTGTCAGCAGGAGTAAGTCGTCCTCACTGTTGATTTACAGTCGATTGGAGACAGCTGAGCCGGGCGGCGTGGAGGCACAGATCTATTTTCCTGGAGAGGAGGAGGAGGAGGAGGAGGAGGAGATCCCTGCTAGGGAATGACTAACACGCCTTCAC
>OOFC01048801.1:0-12354 GCA_900323345.1 Pseudochromis fuscus
CACAAATCAGCAGGAAGGGACCGGCAGCAGAACTGAACAATAAAGAGGGAAGACAGGAAACAGCACGGTTTTGGCGGTTTTTTTTTAAACGCTAATCAGCATGTTAGCCTCTCGATGGGAAATTTGAAAACAAAAAAGCAAACTGAACAGTCAACCAACAAAGTATTATGCACACTCTGCAGGAAGGAGTTTTCTTTTCATCGAAGACCTTTCAGATTAAAATACCACATTAACAGGAAGCAGACGTTAGTCGGGGATTGACTCGGGCACTGAGAACAATACGGCAATGTACTGATATTAGAAAATGTACTTTTACATTGTACTTTTGAATATTTAAGTATTTTTAAAGGTAAGTACTTTAGTACTTTAACTTGAGTAACATTTTGACCAATAACTTTCATATGTAGTTAAGTAAGATTTGACCATGAGTATCAGTACTTTGACTTAAGTACTGAAGTTGAGTACTTTGTCCACCACTGAAGCTTATGACCATCGGTGAGGGTTGGAACGTAGATCGACCAGTAAATCGAGAGCCTCGCCTTCCGACTCAGCTTCACCCTGATGGACGGGTGAAAAAAATGTTCACAATGTTTTTGTACAAGGCACGATCTTTATATTTTTAGAATTTTGGACTTGATGTCACAAGACGGCTCTTTGCTGGTGACAATCGATGGAGAGACCAAAGACGTTTGAATAAAGGAAGGGAAACAACAGGCACATGAGCTGTGAGACATCAGTGGTGTCTGCAGTGGATGGATGGATGAGGCATGTATGAGGTGAAGGTGTTGACTGCTGTGAATGAAAGAAACAAACCAGACCAGGAGCTGTAGGCCCTGAGGAAAGAGACTGAGACAGACTGAGTGGAGGTAGCTCAGGTGCCTCCAGTTCAGCTTATCGACTCCTCTCGCCTGCAGACTGCTGCAGGAGGAAACATTTGTTACTGCATTTTGGAAGAAGAATTTCCTTCAGGATTAATAACCTTCTTATCTTGTGTTTTTTAATTATATTTATTTTATAGACGACAGAGGAGAGACAGGAAATGTGGGTAGAGGAGTCAGGCAATGAGATGGCCATGGGCTGGATTTGAACTGTAGCCCCTGTGTTTAGGTCATCTGCTCCTATCTGGGCGCCCGCTCTTATCTTATCTTGAGAAGTCAAAACCCTCCTGAAACAAACCTGTGGTGATCCAGAGTTCATACGACTCCAAAGGCAAACAATGGCATCAAACTGTCCAAACGTGAACTGATGAGGTTCTTCTGAACATCTTTAATGTCAAATACTGACAAAGACTACGAATGAAGATTTTTTTCTTGTTGACATATAATCACAAACTCCCTTTAGGTTTAACCTTCACAACCTGTTTCTCAGACAACATATTACTATACAAAACTTATGGAAGAAAGGCTTGCTGGCCTCTTCAGATTGTATTGTACTTTTCAACAACCTTTGCCCAACAGTCTTTTGTGTTATTGTTGACATCAAGAGTGACGGACATTTTTCCAACATATTGTATCAGATTTATCAAAAGCCTCCTGCTGTTGGAAATGAGGTTGCTGAGAGCTGTGAGCCAGAAGAGCAAAGTTGTGGGTCATGAAACTAGAACAACGAAGGAAGCTGTAGATCTGAGAGCTTGTGACGACTCTCTGCATGTTGGCTTCGAAATAAAACAAAATTATTGATCAGAGCAGCTTTTCAATAAATCATTGCATTTGTATTCCAGCAGTGAAGAAGTAAGTGAGAACACTTCAAATATGTAATAAATATATGACATTGGTGCATCCATTTTTAGCAAATTCAATGACGCATGCTTTTCTAATTACAGCGTGTTTTGCCCTTCACAACTTTCCAAAGTAAACTTCTTTTGCGATTATATTTGGCATTACTTTGCACAGAGCATCAGAAAATAATTTATCTGCTCAAGGCCTGGTGTGTGTGTGTGTGTGTGTGTGTGTGTGCACGATCACATTAATATGCAGCCTGGTAGATACAGTGACAATAGATGACTGCGGTGGAGAATCTGAAGAGCTACAGGGCAGCTGCACGTCTGTGACCAACAATAGGAGAGAAAACACTTTGTTGCTGCAATTTCAAAATGGGAAGTCCACAGTTTGAAAGGAGAAGCACATACTCGCACAAACATGATTGATAGCAGAAAATGAAAATATAAGATAATATAAAATCACAGCATAAGCTATTTTCAAAGGTAGAATCCAACTTCACGCCCGGCAAATCGATCCTGTATATTCATGACATATCAAATAATGATTCTGAATCACTTGCTTTAAAACACTTGATGTGTTGCTTTCCGGTGCACCTCTGATTTTGTACTATTTCTGTTTTGATCATCAAACATATTCTTCTGGTTGTTTCTGAAGAATAATGCAGTTGAGTACATTAGTCATCAGCGGTGTGTGTTTGAACAGTCCAAACAGGAAGACAGAGCTCCAGCTGCTACACTCTCCTGCTGCCTCTTTCTGGTTGTGCTGTGAGCTACAGTGCAGACAGAGGGGGTGTAATTACTGTTAGAAGATGTGATTTAAGCAGAGTGGCAGGTCTAACAGAATAATTGAAGTGATGTTTGAGTGTAAGGAGGACATCTCGTAGTGTTTGTCTCGGTTGTCTGTGCTGGAGTCATTCAAAACCTCAGACTGTCAACAACTGTCGCTTGCTTGCAACAAGTACTTTACACTGTGTTCATGCTTTGTTTTTCATGCAGTTTTTATAACACTGGACAAGAACATACTGAATGTGGTTAAATGAGTAGTTTACATGAAGCAATGTTTGCACCAAGCATGGAGCTAATTTTCACCTTGTTTCTTCACAAATACAGCTGCTCAACGCTCACACTGTCACACCCTCTACCTCGGGGGAGAGGTGGTGTGGCGCTCTCCCTCCCTCTTTCCTTTTTCCCTTTTCTCTCTCTCTCTCTCTCTAGGTGGGCCTGAGCACAGTGGAGCGGCTTGTCTGGCAGCAGGTGTGGTCATGCAATCAGCTGATGAGACGTACCTGATCGGCTGCTGTGGGAGGGCCATGCTGCGGGTTAAAGCCTGACGCCGACCTTCAGTCTTTGCCGAACCGTTGAGCTATGCAGTCAGTTTCACGACTCCTGTTTCGTTTTGGCTCCATGCTGGAGACGCTCGATTCTCACACTGAACTTTCTGAGCAGTTTGAACTTGGCTTGCCGTGGTGAGCAGCCATCCCCACTCTGTATACAGACCGGTTGTGCCCAGGATCTCCTTCCTCGCCTTTCCCTCGACCACTGCAGCCCGGCTTCTCCCTCGCCTCCACCTGCCGCCGCCATCACATCAGCTACGCCGCCACCCGTCTTCCTCTGCCCGCCTCAAGACCACAGCCTCCACTCTCACTGCTGGCCACGGTTAAGTCCTAGATTTGTATATTGTTTTTTACGGTTACAGTTTCGAGTTATTGCTAAGCAATTTTTGAGAGCTCCCGTTAGATTAGTTGTAGTGTTTGCAGGCCAGGGTGTTATCTTGTTTTCCCTATTTAGTTTTAGAGTCCGATTTCCGTTCATTATCTTCCACAGAGTTAGTTTAACTCCTCCCTTAGTTCCCGCTCTAGTTTAGTTTTTTTCTACTTAGTTATAGAGCAGGGGTGGGCAATCCTGGTCCTCAGGGAACACTATCCTGCATGTTTTAGATGTTTCCCTCTTCCAACACACCTGATTCAAATGACCAGGATTATTACCAGGCTTCTGCAGAGCTTGATGATGAGTTGAACATGCACATGTAAAAAGCACGTTGGTGCATTATAGGGGTCTGCTATGTTAATCTATTAAGTTTTGTGTGATGTCGTTCAATATCAATGTGATTAAAATGCACAGTAAATTCTCAAGGCTTGAAGATGACACTGGCGTCGTTCATTTTAGCAGCGTGAACAAAAACAGTCACATGACGTTTAGAGCTCTATAACAACACACTTGTTGCTCATGTCATATGTACAGTTTGAGAAGATTTTGCTGTAAAAGCCAAAACAAAGCCAGTAGCTGCTGCAGCACTAACGCCACGCTGTATTCTGCCATTGTTACTGTTGTTGTTGGTTGTTGTGCAAGGGGGTTAAGGGTCAGAGGTGGGGCTGTGGCAGCATCGTTCCAGCAGAATGCGTATTCGCCGTCCACACGGAGACGCAGCGGGTGGTGTCTTTAGACTTTCCCACTCTGTGACCCGGTTTCAAAAAGTATCGTTTTCAGCTGCCAAATCTCCCTGTGGACGCACGTTGTAAACAATAAAAAAACTTTACCGTTTACACTGAAACCCGTCTCTGTGTGGACAAGGCCTAAATATGGGTGATCTAATGTGTGTGATGTGCAGACAATAAGATGTGTTTCTTTATATTGCAGTCATTTCTGCCTCTTGCATTATAATCTGATTCAGCCAGTTAATCTGTTTTTATATCCTGATTTTCTGTCTGTCACATTATTAAGGGGCTGTTTCTTTCCTACAGTGATTTCTGTTGTTAAAGTTTATTTTGTGTAGTGGCATGACATGACTTTACATTTCTTTAACATTTGTACAGTTGATTTGGATTATTTTGAGTAATTGTTGGTTTGTTTTTTGTAGTTTTTTATGTAATAGGAAAACAATATGTTTGTGGTGGTGTGTGGGTTTTGGCTCAGCTGCAGGAGGAGAGATGGAGCAGTGCCAGGTGGGTTAATGAAAGCAGCTCGACACCTCTCTTCATGGTGTTGTGCTGGAGCCTGGAGGTGGAGTGGACGCAGTCTGGCCAAACATGTGAGCTCTGTTCGCCCAACCAGAGCCTGCTGGTCACAGAGGCAGCAGCCTCAGCAGAAAGATGGCCCTCTCCTCAGCCACTTCCACCAGGCGTTCCCTGGTCAGTCCCTCCAGCTTGTCCTGGGTCGACCCCGAGGTCTTTTAGCGCCTGAATGCCCAAACCACCTCAGCAGGCTCCTCTCGACATGACCAAGCTCCTCATCCTATCTCTGAAGTTGAGCCCAGCCACCTTGTAGAGAAAACTCATTTCGGCCATTTGTATTTGCAATCTCGTTCTTTCGGTCATCACCCAGAGCTCATGACCATGGGTGAGGATTAGAATGTAGATCGACCAGTAAATCAAGAGATTCACCTTCTGGCTCAGCTGGCAGACTGGTTTAGTGTCCACGTTACTGCTGACGGCGCCCCAATCTCCCTGTCGATCTCCTGCTCCACCCTACCTTCACTCATGAACAAGATCCCGAGACACTTAGTAGATGTAGGCCTCCTCCTTCAGCCTGATGGCTCTTACTGCCGTAACTGGTCCCAGCAACCCCGAAGGTGCAGCTCACAACAGCTGCCTTGACAATGGCAGAGTGAAACAAGGCCCAATCAGACTCAATGTCCCCCAGTGCTCTCAGGATGTGATTGAAGCTTTGCTGGAGGTGTGAATTGAAAACCATGGTGACAGGTGGGTTTTCCACCAGGTGATCCCAGCAGACCCTCACTACTTGTTTGGGTGTACCAGGTCTTTGCAGTGTCTTCCCCTGCCATCTGATCCAACTCACCATCGAGTGATGGTCAGTTAACAGCTCTGCTTCTCTCTTCAACCGAGTGTCCAGAACATATGGTCCAGATCTGATGATCAGACCACAAAGTCGATCATAGACCAGCAATCTAAGGTGTCCTGGTGCCAAGTGCACCGATGGACATCCTTATGTTTGAACATGGTGTTATAGCCAAAACTGCGACTAGCACAGAAGTCCAATAACTGAACACCACTCTGGTTCAGATCTGGTAGGCTGTTCCTCCCAACCACCCCCCTCCAGATCACACTGTCGTTGCCCACGTGTGTGTTGAAGTCCACCAGTAGGACAATGGAGTCCCTTATCCGGACACTATGTGTTGAGGTGAGACTGACTATATCTAGTCTGAACCGCTCAACCTCTTCCTCAAGCTCCTTCCCCACCAGAGAGGTAACCTTCCACGTTCTAAAAGCAGCTTCACTAACCGAGGATCAGACCAAGGTCCCGCCTTGGTCCGCTACCCAATCCACAAGGCACCAGACCCAGATGGTTCCTCCTGCAGGTGGTGGGCTCACTGGATGTAAGAAAGGATAGAGCCTCTGTTGCGTTTACAGTTCACTATAGAGTAAACACTTCCTGCACAGTGTTACAGAGGCTGCACTGTGAGTGTGAATGAAGGAGGTTTATTGATGGAGCCTGTTTGGTGCTTTGTGAATTTTGGGCCATTGAATTCCATCAATTTTATATGTGGTGATAAAGACAATTTATTTGCACCGTGCTGCTGAATGCATCAGTAATCATGTTTTGAATACATTTTTGGGGATGATGGTTTAATCTTGGGAATTATGAGTCGAATTATCCCCCAGGTAATATTTTCTGAGCTCTTTATTTTTTGGCGTCACTGAGGACCAAAACAAAGCAGCTATGAAATGAAAACTGCCTCTGTGAAGCTGTAGTGTTTCATTTTGTTGCAGCTGGATCACAGAACTTCTAAACCAACTCAGTGGGAAATGTTTAATATTGTATTTAATGCACTTTTTTTGAATTATTTTTCTTTGCCGTTACATTCTTTAAAAAACACTGCTGTGACTCCTGTTACAGTGAGGCCACGCCTCCTTGAGTAGGAGAAACTTAATTTCATTTTCTCTGTGTGGAAAGTGACAATAAAGTGTATCTGTATCGGTATCTTTATCTAGACCCATCAGTACTTGCAAGATCACTGACATCCCCAGTCCCCCACAAGTGTTTCCACCTCATTCTGGGGAATCCTTAGCAGGCAAACTGGGAGATGTAGTCTCTCCAGTGGGTCTAGGGTGAATCTCTGGGTCTCCTTCCAGTTGACCAAGCCTGGTAAACCTCCAATGAGAGGCAATCGGGGGGGAAACCTCCTCAACTGACTCTGTGGAGAAGCAGCTTTCTTGTGGTCATAACCCAAAGTTCACAACCATAGACGAGGGTTGTGATGGAGAACCCTTTACTACTACAGTCTGGTACAGTGACTGCATTACTGCTGCCAGCCCATGCTGATCTCACGTCCTTTCTCTTCTCACTCTTTTATGAAACCCTGAGATACTTGAACTCCTCCACCTGGGATAGATCCTCTCCAGGGCTGAACATTAACACCCACCAACCTGTCAGATGTGAGTGGATTTCAGCTGTGGCACTAGCACCATTGCTTCCACCAGCCCTTTGGCAAGTTGAATTGTTGTATGCTTGGAAAAAAAAACCAAACAGTCTTGCAGCATGTTATAGATATTTAATAGAGGGTTGAAACCTGTAGACAAACATACACATAACAGCACACTGCTGAACTATTATTATTTTTATCTCTTTATTTTACCAGGTAACTTCAGTTGACAACAATTTCTCATTTACAATGATGACCTGGAAAGAGGCTAACAAATACACAATACATGTACAAAAAGGCTGTGAAGTGTTTAAACAGAAAATAAAAGCAGTGTAGACTAGAACAACAGACCACGAAAACACAGTATTCACATGTGCAGGGGTCAGCTATAGTCTGCTGCAGCTTCTTAAACATGAACATGGATGGAAGACGGGACAGTTTCAGAGATTTTAGGAGTGAATTGATTCCTGCAGCAAAACGAAAAGAATTCTGGTCAAAGACAGTGTGATGTTTGGGGATAGAGAGTGTTATGAAATCACTGGACCTCAGGTGGTAGTTGTAATAGGAGGGGTGTAGGAGGTTGGAGAGGTATTGAGATGTCTTCCCTAATAGGGTCTTGCAGATGAGTAAAAGCCAGTGGTGGAGTTGCCTGGTGTAAAGTGAGCTAATGCTAGTGCTAATAAACAAAATAAAAAAATAATAAAAATTTCATTCTTCAAACACGCATATGTGTGTAAAAATTCAACTTAATTATAATCCTATTATATCAGTTTCTATAGGCGTCAGTTCTGGATGGAGCTATTTACAGACCTGGTTGAGATACTGCTTTGGTGATGTTACTCAGAAGGACTTGGACGAGTGTGTGAGAGTGTTTAACAGTCACAGGATTCATCCCTCCAGAACAGCACCATGTCCAGGAGGAGTGCCCAATGAACTCTACTACTACCACACAGGTATTGGTAGCAGATAGATATTTGCATTTGTTTTACAAAAGACCTGACAAACCTTCACAATCAAGGAGATAGTCTGCCCAGTAGGCCAAGGCTTGACTTTCTGTTAGTCTCCTGTTACTCCCTGAAGGACTGAGGTCAGGACTGAAGAGTCTCTCCAGTTCAAAGCGAGGGAGTTGCTTTTCAGAGTGGCTCAGGACAGGGACCAGCAAAGTCGGGTGTTGCTGTAGTGCAGTTTAATTACTGAAAGACCATCTTTAAATCTACAAAGTGAACATGTTCCAACTGCATTTAAGTTATCAAAGGAAACTATTAAATATTCTCTTCCCTTTAAAACAACCTTCCCTGGTTGTGTTTTAAATTCCTTTGTCTTGCACATGGCCATAGTACGTGTTAAAAGCTACACAATCACACAGAGGAATGACACTGAAGGTAGGTGGCATAGGTACTTACAGATTGGCACAAGGCGGGGAAAGGTGTTTCATTAGCAGAGTTAAAAACTCCCGTCTTGGACCGTAGACGACAACTCCAGCATCATCAGTAAATCTGACGCCTGAACCCTCTGACTGCTCCATCCCAAACATCAGCCCCAAGATGTTCAACCTGCTTTTGTGATGAATAGGAAGTGACAAGCTTGCTACAGTGTCAGGTAGTGTGTAGTGTTCATCTCCTCCCTGTAATGACAAAAGTGATCTAATAATAGATATTTCATACAGTGCAGAATTTGCCAGTTTCACAAAAACGATTTAAATGCCAGAAATATTGCACAATGAAAACAGTAGGATGCCACAGTCAAAGGCTGATTTTACACTGCTGCAACCACCTCCTTCTCCTCCTCTTCCTCCACACCTGGTGCATACAGGTCTGTGTACTTACTGTTGGGAAATTACAGTTTCCATGTTAAAACATTTTACTAACAAGTTTCTTCCACATGAATTAAATTAAAATTATGTGTTACAGATTTTTTTCTGACCTGTAGCAGGACCTCTTGTCTGGATTTGTTTCAGGTGGATCCATATCATCAGTATCAGATACTACATGAAAAACAAATTAAAATGTCAAAACAACAACACTGAACGTAGGAAACATCAGGCTGCCTTATTACTTGTCCAGGCTGAATGGTTGCTGAATGTCTCTGTGCTTCTCTGAAACATGATCAAAATGATAAAATGATTAAATTAATTACTAATGTGCTTCAGGCCTATAACAGTCATCTAAGAATGTAGACATTACAAATACAGCCAAGATTCCTATTGGTTGATTACATGATCATTACAATGACAATATCAACAACTCAAATGGACCCGACGTTTATCACTTCCAGGTAAACCTTGGATTTGGGACGTTCCCTTTCAGTAGTAATGTTAATGTTAATTTGTTTTCAGAAATGTTTTGTTTTGGGATTTGTAAGTGTTTCACGTTTGGTTAATTTATTTTCTGAAATTTAAATTTGTATTAGTAATTGTAACTGCGTTTCACATTCTGTAATGTTGGTTTCACCTCCCAGCCACCGTAAATTGCTGGTCGTTAGTACCGTATTTTCCAGACTATTGAGCGCTCAGTTTCATGTGGTCCACTCTGACCGGGTCTGATGTGATGACGCGAAATGTATCAGCGGCACGGAGCTTGCTAGCTTGTAAAAAACTAACAAGCTTTATGCTGCCGATACTGAGCCACACCGGTGTTTAAGTTCAAAGCGTCAGAAAAAAGTAGCGGCTTGTAGTCCGGAAAATAGGGTAACTTACTGCAATTAGTCATTACTTCTGTCAAACAGTAATTTAATTACTTTTCAATTAATGCTGAGCAGACTAATTGATTAAGTAATTTTGTGTTATTTTTTAATAATTGATGCCTAATTTATGTGTGCACATGTTACCGGCACCAGGTCTCGGGGAATCTGGGCCGATAGCCGGCGGTTAGCATCAGACACATCACATTTGTCTTCTTGTGAACCCAGTGAATGTGACCCCATATGAAGGCAGCATTGGTTGTCTGCTCATTGATGGATACGGAGAAATGTAATGGAGTAAATGTAACAGCATGTCTGAATATTAGAAAGTAATCAACTATATTGTTGATTACTGCCAAAAATAAGGGCTTTACTCCCAACACTGGTGATGTCACAGCTTGGTAGGAAGTAAATGTTTGGCAAATAGGAAATTTCCAGAAGTGCAATGTGAAAATTTGAGAATAGACTTCAGTGATGTAGGCCAGACTTACATCCAGGGATTAAACTTAAAATGCAATCTAACCATGAATATGCAAATATTTTTAACAGGCATTTGAACCACATTGTAGAAAATTAACATTCTAAGAAAGTATTTTTTAAAGTCTTAAACATGTCTGGTGGGGATCATTAACTATAGTGTTTTCATATCACAACCCTAAAACAGATTTCCAATTGTCAGGTACAGACAAATGATCCATCCGTGGAGAGGCCACAGACTAATGACTTTGTCGGCCATTTGAAAGACTTGTTAGAAATAATAGAGAGCAGTGACAAATCAAGGGGATGAGACGATGTGGGAATTAAAGAAGAGGTCACAGTGAAGTGACGGGGCTGGGGTCACCTGTGTGTAATCACACACCCACAGTGTGAACATCTCCTCCAGCTGCCTCCACTGGGAGGCAGCTATCTGACAAATGGCCTAAAAATGAGTTTTCTGAACATAATTTATCTCATGATACAGATAAGTAGCTAAAGCTCAAAATGCTGGAGCAGAATGTAAAATCCCATGTCCCTGCGTTTTTAAAAGGTTCCTCTTCTGTCGATTCCACATCATAAAAAATGTCCCTGACTGATAAGACTTGCGTTAGATAAGACCGTTAATGGAGACCCAGAGTTCATGCTCTGTAACCGATTTTGAATTGGCTTAAAGAAAGAGTCATTTATTACAGTGGTGTCAGAGCGATGACATTGCTGCCAGGGGCTGTTCCACCCTCCTTATTTCCTCTCCTTATGAAGTGGTGGGTGGGTGGATTATTTCTTTAATGTCTATTTGATGAAGCAGCTTTACACTGATTTTACAATTAAGATTATATCAAAACAAGAGTTGATAAATGAAGTGGTTTTCACACAGGCAGGCTTCAACCTATAGGACACTGAAACAAGTACAATACTTTTATACAATGAAATATGTATCTGTGGAAATTATAATCAAATTGACGCTGGACTGTTTCACATTGGATATTAAAGCTGTAAAGTCACACACTTGCTCTGGAGTCAGCTGCACTGGGGCCAGGTCAACCCACTAAAGGACCCTGGCGAAAAAAAAAAAGCCCCGATGACCCTACTGCCACTGAGACCAGCATCTTCATTTGAAGTTGAGTCCTGAGGCTTTGTCCTTTCAAACAGTGTATCTGATTGGACCAATGCCATTCAAAATACAAAGGCAGAATTTTCACTTGGACTGCGTTCAGCATTGTGGGTTTTAATGGGTTTTAGGCGCAGGCAGCCAGCACTGACCACAGGTCGTCCTTTACCTTGATATCTCTGTTAACCCCTCCATCAACCCCAATCGTTCTGTCTTCAGAAGCAAACAGAGACTTGTTTATTTGTCATTTTAAAATGAAACTCAACATTTCTTTTAACCAAGACCTTTTCTATGAAGTTGAATATGTTTTTAGAGTAACCATGATAATGAAGTTTGGTTATTTTTGTATTTTTATCTTTCTAAAAATAACCAAGCTGCATGGTTATTCATGGAAGGTAATTTAGAGTACCCCATCATGCACAATGCAATTCTTGGGAAATGTTACATTTGCAACTGGTGTCCAAGCAGTTTAAAAATATTATAAGAGTTCACATTTCTTGACTCTATAATCTCTGCAAACCTTAAAATGCTGGTAACAAAGTTCAGTAGACTGACCACTGCTAAGACACAAGCATAAGACAGATATTCAGGACAGAATCTGAAATTACTGGTCACTAACTTCCCTATTTTTCTTCCATTCACTCATTTCAGCTTCATCAACAGGCTCTTTGGTTATTGTTCTACCCGTTTTTTGTGGTGCAAAATATATTTACACTACTGTTCAAAAGTTTGGGGTCACCCTACAAAAAACAATTTGACCAATTTTACCAAAAACAAGTATCACAAAACATATGTAAACTACAACTGAACACAAACAGCAACCACAACATCAAGTTATACTGAGTAAATGTCTCTGAACCAGCAAAACGTCCTCCAACCATATCTCTGCCTCTCCTGTGTCTGACAGTGGGAGAGACACAAGTGTTTCCTGTCAAGTCTGAAACATATGTAATCAGAGTAAAGCAAGTAGAACAAGCTGGTAGATCCCTC